>JAASGM010000186.1:0-30937 GCA_023334215.1 Globisporangium cystogenes | reverse complement strand
GTGGATGCCGAGTAGAGAGGTTTCACTCTATTACATCACTATAAGGCTAAAAACCCATAAAAATAAACTCAGAGTTGAAAAACCAAGCTTCCTCACAAGCATCGTGTAAGCTAAAGCCACGGGTGCCTCGCCCCGTGACACAAAGCCAGTACTGGGAGAAGAACCTGCGAACCCGCGAAATCGAATACGCGCAGTACCTGACCGAAGTGCCGTCCTTCAAGACATCGGTTTCAGCTGTCAACCTCGCGCGGCTTCGATTCCTGTGGAGCCGATTACTGTGGGCTCTCGACTTCAGCGCACGCAAAGCGTTCCGGAAGTGGAGGTTTCGCAACCACATCGGCAAAACGCGCGCTCTGGACTTCGTCGTCACCCAGCTGACTACACCATTTCTCAATTGGTTTCGGCAAAAGTTCGTATATTTTCGTCAAATGTCCAAAAGGTTTCGGCAAACCTGTCTTTTGTGATCCTTTGATACACAAAACCTTCGTTTCATTGTGCTATCACTCGCCCACCGCGACATCATTCACTGTCAACACCGCTGCGTGGAATCGAAGCGTATGCGATGCGCAAGCAGAACACAATGCAGCAGTAGCTACGGATGGAAAGTAGGTCTCCGCAGCTCTCACTAGGAACGCACTGCGATGAGCTACCTGCGTAATGCCCGGCGGTGTCGCGATAATGGATGTGCGGTGCGAGGCCAGAAACGACTTCACGTGGCTCTTAAATGTGGAGAACACTTGCTCTATCGGGTTGAGCATCGGTGAGTAGGGGCCAAGGCGGAGGATCGTCACGCCGTCATACTTGCTCTCGTGCGTCACTGCTTCAACGCCCGCGTGACATGGAGCATTGTCAACGACAACGACGACAGAGCAGAGGTCGTGCGTGGCGAGAAGTGCGTCGAGCACGTGACGAACAAACGCTTGACACTCGTCCTTCTTGAACGAGCCGAACTGGTGTTTCCAGTGCACGATGCCGTCCTTTGTTATCGCTGCGATCGCGTGCATGTTGCGGCCACGCGACGCCACTGCGGACTTGACAGCCCTGCTGCCCTTCTTGCTCCAGCCACGACCCCGGCTGCACCAGAGGTTCACGTTCGTTTCGTCCATGTGCACGATCGTCTTCGCGACTGCTTGGTGCTCGAGCAGTGCGAGCAGGTACTGCTTGCGCTTCGCTTTGTTGATCCCCGTGTTCATGAGATCCACCTGCAGGTGTGTACTTTTGATGATGTAGCAAAGTCCGTCGAGCTCACGGGCGACCGTCTGGCGAGACACAACAACGCCGAACTCGCGCTCGAGCGCGCACTTGATCTCCTCGAGCGTCGCGATGCAGTTCGACGCAACGAGCGTCTTGACGAAGCTTAGGTGCTGTGCGTCAAGCAGACGCGGGCGGCCGCCACGCGACGAGGTTTGCCGCTGGGTCTCGTCGCTGTCGCGGTGGATCCATGTCGACGTCGTCGTGCGGCAGACGCCGTGCGCATCTGCGACGGCAAGCCAGCCGCGCCCTTCGCGTGCAGCCGCGATGACGCGGTGCTTCGTGTCAGTAGTGTGGCGCGCGTACTTGGTCGGACGCATGTTTCGAAATGAGCGGCAATGAGGCATGAGTTGTTTGAGAAGGCAAGCTGCGAGGGGATTGAGAGAAGGACACGCGTCACTGTTGGGGCGTGGCGCTTGGAGCCGCGTGTTGCTGCAAGAGCTTGACACGTGTCCTGTCCTGCGAGATGTTTGTTTTATCACTGATCCATGTCTGGATCAGTGATCCCGACAATCACAATTTGCTGCAAAATCTAATGCGATGGGCGATAATTCATTTCTACTGGCGTGGCGAAACCCTTTGGACATTTGACGAAAAATTGTGGACTTTTGCCGAAACCAAATGAGAAATGGTGTAGTGCTCGTACTGTTCCTGGTGGCAAGACTGTCGTTGGGATTGGCAGCTGGGCTGGCAACTCGGGATTCAAGGGACACCCCAAGGCTCCTGTCATCGGACTTCGAAAGGCGATCGGAAAGCGCGCAGAGGTTCGCCTGATCGATGAGCTCCTGACCTCCAAGCGCTGCTCCAAGTGCCACGGCGGGCTCGTGTCAGCGACGTATCCGTCGAACGTCGATGGCGCGTCCCCGGGAGCGATGTCCAAATCCTGGTCGGTTTTGCAATGTGACAACAGATGCAAGACATACTGGGACAGAGACGTCAACGCGGCGCGAAACATGCTCGCCTTCGTGACAGAGCAACTCTCTGGTCGACCGCGACCTGAGTATCTCTGCCGTCACTCTCACTAGCACCGGCACAACCTACCAACTACCAAGCGTGAGCTCGGGGGATCGAGTCAACTCGCACCAAGTGTGAGTTCCGAGCCAGCTTGCTCTGCAAGCTTTGGGGCTCGCCCGAACCTGTTCACACGGAGCGCCTCGTTCGCAGGCCAAGCCCGTAGTCTGAAAGCGCACTGTTTGCAAGGTCGAGCAGTGGCAGCCCATGCACGTTGTAACTAAATTCAGCCACTTACCGAACTGACTTCGAGCGCCGCCGCAGAAGCAGCAGCCAAGCAGCCCACGCACAGCGCACGATGCCGAAGGCGACGGATACTGGCGACGCACTGGACCGCGAGCTGGCGTCGCTCGCGGAGACGATCAGTCTCAGCAACCCGATCACCTACGGCCACAAGAGCGACTGGTGGGGGAACGTGCTGCGTCGTTTCTCTGTGTGTGTGTGCGGCTTGCAAGCAGGTGAAGACACTCGCTGGCTCAACGCTGAGACGGTCGCCTCAACCTTCGCTGCGCAGGCACACGACCAAGAAAGCGCACGAAGCGAGTGCGAAGCAGGAGGGCGAGTTCGCGAAGACGCTGCCGAAGACGTTCGTGCTGACGGAGCCGCGAGAAGCGAAAGGAGCGTTCGCGATCGCCGCGAAGGCCGCGCAGAGCCCGATCCAGCCGATGCGGCCGAACCGGCTGACCGAAGCTGGCGGCACGACGAAGCCAGGGACGCCAGACGCCAGCACCAGCAACAACAGCACCGCGATCGTGGTGGCGTCGCGAGCGCGCGTGCCGCTCGCGAAGCGGAGCCACATGGACGGCGTGCTCAAGGGGATCCCGAGCGAGCCACGCCCGGTCCGGACGACCCAGACCGACGCGTTCGTGCACGACAGCGAGATGGACGAGATGAACCAGACGAAGAACACCGCGTACCACCGGAAGCGCGACGCGTACTCCGAGTACGTCGAGGCGCGCGCGCGCTTCAGCAAGATGCACAGCGTCAACTGACGTTCGACAGAGTAAAGCAGGCAGCAAGAGCTACACGAGCGAACACGACGCGTTGCTCGTCATTGCGCATCGCTTTCGCTGTCCTGAGTGGGAGCAGCGCCGCTCGCTTCGTCGCTCTCCTCATCCTCGAGAAGCCGACCCGAGACTAGGTCAAACTCTGCTTCTTGCTGCTCAGCTTCCTCCTCCGCTTCGTGAACCTGGACCTGCTCTTGATCGTCACGGAGCTCGTCGTCCTCCCCGTCACCAGCACCGGCCTCGGTGTCCGCATGTTCCTCCGCGTCCTGATTGTCCGCCGTGCCATCGTCATGCAAGGCCTCCCGTCGACTCTGCTCTCGTATCAGACCGGCGACTTCGCTCTCGAGTGTGTGCGCGTTGCCAGCGTCTCCGTTGTCACCGAGGCGATCGTCCGGATCTCGTTCAGACTCCTCC
Source organism: Globisporangium cystogenes (assembly GCA_023334215.1). Classification (NCBI taxonomy): domain Eukaryota; phylum Oomycota; class Peronosporomycetes; order Pythiales; family Pythiaceae; genus Globisporangium; species Globisporangium cystogenes. The sequence continues at coordinate 27,254 of JAASGM010000186.1, read as the reverse complement.
CTGTCGCCTTCGTCTCGACAGTCGTCGCCATCCTCCTCGTTATCAGCTGTGTCCTCGGGACTCCCAAGTGCATCGCGACTCGATCGAGTGTCCACTTCAGCGTCGTCTGCGTCTCGACTCTGTTGGCTCTCGCTCTCGCCTTCGCTTTCGCCGTCGTCGTGGCACGCTGCTCTCGCTTCGTTGAGAGCGGCCTCCAAATCGCGCTCAACGTCGTCGTTCTGCTCGCCTTCGTCCGCTTGATCCGCCCGCTCCGTTGCAACACTCTCGCTTTGATCGTCATCACCCTCGCTCCCGTTCTCGTCCTCGTCGCCGGCGCTCTCGTATCTCCGATCCTCCGCTGCCACGGGATCCGTTTCGGGAAGCAGAGACGCGAGCGACTCGATGTTCTCCAGCTGCGCAGCACCAACCTCACGAATGTCAGCGTCCTCCTCCACCCACACGAACAAGCCACCACTCTACGAACCTGCGCCTCAGCTTGCGAGAGCGCCGCGAAGAGGAAGTCCTGATGCTCCTCGGACGCCTTCTTCTCTCGAGAGCTGATGAACCGCGTAGCCGCATTCGCGCCGACGTTCGGCTGCTGTTCGTCTTCGCTGCCAGCGTCGCTCTCCTTCCTGCGGCTCTTCTTCTTCTTGTTGCTACGCTTTACCGCCTTCTTCGTCTTCGCGAGCTTCGCCTGCTTGACTGGACTGCCTTCGCTCATCTGCTGGTTGCCCGGTAGTCCAGGGCCATCGTCTGTCTCGGACATCGCCTTGCGAAGCCGAAGGACGATGCTGTACGGGCTCTTGGACGACACCTTCTTGGACGTGAGCTGCTGCTCCAGCAGCTCCGGTAGCATCCCCACGCTCCGACTCCGCCCAAAGCCATCGCCAGAGCCTCCGTTCGTGCTCGAGAGCCGAAGTGCCGCTCGCTGCTGCTGCTTCTTGCTCGCAGCGAGTCTCGTCGCGCTCTCGAGCATGTGGTGCAGCGGGTGGCCGCGCTCAAGGTCCTTCTGCTTGTGCAGCTCGCGGAAGAACGACTCCTCTCGCTGCTGCAGCAGTGCGCTCGCGCTTTGGTTCGAGCCGAGTGTGGACCCTCCCGACCCCACGAGTTCGGCAGTCTGGAGCTCGCCGATGTTGTCGATCCGCTGCGGCAGCTGCGGCGCTGCTGGCAGACTGCTCAGTCCGGTCTGGGGTCCTCGCACTCGCGCCGGCTTCTTCGTCTCTGCTACGGGCTTCCACGCACTCGCAGGAGGCTTCTTCAGCGACCGCGCTCCAGACGCAGGGGAGCTGAGCTTCGACTGACTCGTAGCGAGTGCAGCGGCGAGCGGGTCGAGCGGATCGAGGCGCTTCTTGGCGTCCGAGAGCTCGCAGTGCGGCCGGAGGATCGCTGGCGCTGTCTGCCGGATCGAGTTCACCTCGAGCGACGACGTCGTGTAGTCCGAGTACACGAGGCAGCAGGTCTCGCAGACCGCGACGGGCTTGAACAGGAAGAGCGGGTCGTGGCGGTGGCGCTCGAAGTCGTCGACGGAGAAGGTCGGGTGCAGGTACTGGATCACGGGAGGGATCACGAGCTCCTTCCTAGTGAGAGAGCCCACCGCTCCGCTGCTTGGTGCTTGGCTCGCTTTCTTCGTCGCGCTAGTGCCACCACCACTGAACGAGCCTTTCTCGAAGCACTGGAGGATGCCAAAGCCGACGCCCCCTGCTGCCTGCACGAAGCGCTCGTCCGGCGGCCACTCGATCGCCGCGTGCTCGCCTTCGTCCACCTGCAGCCGCAGGAAGCGCATGAAGCGCTGGAAGTGGTCGAGCACAGCCTTGTAGGTCGTCACCAGGAGCTTCCTCTGTTCCTGGAGCTGTCCGCAGCTCATGCAGCGCGCGAACCCCATGCGCTTCTCGTCTTGGTCGCGTTGATGGTGCTGGTGGTGGCTTGCTCGTGATCCGTCTCCCGTCGCCGCCCCCAGTCCCGCGGCGATGCTCGCGGTGTTGCTCTGCCCGAACGGCAGCCTTGCGAACTCGGGCACCTGCGCGTCGTTGACGATGTCGAGCGGCCGAAGCGCGCCGCTCTCACTCGCGTTCAGGTTGAGCAGCCGGAGCGAAGAGCACCAGAGCAGCCACAGCCGGTCGTCGGCGTCGGTCTTGAGGTGCAGCACCATGCGTGCGATCCGATACTTGTGGTACGACACTTGCGTCACGTGGTCCACGACCTGCTCGCAGAGCAGCTGTACCTCGCCTGGCAGCATCGCACCGCGCACGGGCTCGGGCCGCGAGTGCAGGTCTGCGCCGTCGAACGTCACGCCGCGCTCGTAGACGCTGAAGCGCTTGTCGTGCACGTTGCGGAGGTTCACGCGGCGCTCGAGCAGGCAGATCTTGGGGGACCAGATCGCGCGCACCGTGGCGTTGCTCGTCCCCTTGGGCAGCACGAACTTCTGCAGCATGCCGCCGGCGGACTTGTCTCGGCGGTAGAGGAAGTCGCGCAGCGCCTCGGCGTCGAAGTACTCGATCACGGTCGCGCTGTTCTCAGGGAGAGCGCCGCCGGAGCCGGCGGCGTTCGCGGCGAAGTAGAGGTAGCATGCCACGATGTCGCTCGCGCCGCGCTTCTTGGTGAACTCATGCTCGATCTGGGCGTTCGTGAGGTTCACCTTGGCCTTCTTCTTGACCTTGTTCGAGCGCAGACTCGTGAAGTACCACGCCGCGGGCTGCCCGAAGCGGAAGAGAACGGTGTGCGGCACGAAGATGCGCGGGCCGGCGCCGAAGTCGTCCTTGCACCAGAGGAAGTAGAAGAGGTTCTCGACGAGGCCGTCGCCCTCGAGCGTCAGCGGCGTCGCCATCGCGAGCAGCGGCGTGAGCGGCCGAGCGACTACCGCGTACAGGAATACGCCTTCGGTGTGCAAGGACAACAGTTGACAGGCGTGTGGCGATCACCAGTACACGATGCAACAACGGTACGAAGTTCAACTCGGTGGGTCATCCTTCGAGTACGCTCATCGCGTCCTCGAACGCGAGCTCGAAGAACCCGAAGTCGAAATCCGGAGCGCACCTCGTGATCGCCAGGATCGATGGCAGGTTCTCTGCGGATGCGTCCATGAGCACCGACGGCGGAGAGACCGAGGACGCGTCTTCCCTGCGCACTTCGAACGCGACTCGCGAGCCGTTCGAGATCCCGTTCAGCTGCTCGCAGTACGGCGTGCCGGGAAGACACAACTCTCCGCCGCCGTCGATCCAGTTCGCGACGAAGCCGTCAAACCACTGGGGGAAGAACGCCACTCCCGTCATCGGCATCTCCACGTACAGAAGCGTCGTGGACACTGCCGGCACAGTGGCCGGGAGCGACGTGATCTCGGTCCTGCCGATGTTGAGGAACAGCAGCGGATCGAGCGCGAAGACCTCGCCCGGCACCTCGCGGATCGGCGTGCCGTAGAACGACAGGTAGCGCGGCAGCATGCGCACCAAGGCGCTTGGTACTTCGGTGAACGCGCTGTGCTCCAAGTACAGCATCATGTTCTTCGGCCACTTGGTCTCGAGATCTGCCGGCAGTGCGCGCAGGTTCGAGACGCAGAACTGCACGTTGAAGACCGACGGTGGGAAGTCGGGTGCGAGCAGCCCAGGAGGCAGCTCGCCGTTCGTCAGGTTTACGCGCGCGAAGAACAGCGCCTCCAGGTGCGGGTGGTGCGCAGCTCGGAGGGCGGCGTCGTCTTCCCAAGCGACGACGGTCGAGTTGTACACCTTGAGACTCGTGATCTGCGAGAACTTCTGTAGCACGGGCGGCATCTCGAACGCAGCGCAGTGGCGGATCAGGAGGCGCACGACAGACTCGTGGTCGAGGGCCGACCAGCTAGCGTCCAGTTCGCTCCGAGAGCCGCTGATACCCAGCGCGTAGCAGTTGGCGACGATGAGCGCGCACGCGGGCGAAGTCTTCCCCCACGGCCGCACTTGCAAGAGGCACTGCGGCAGCGAGGGGAAGAGCTCAGCAGAGACGTGGAGTCCGAGGATGATCGCTCCCCACAGGAACAGCGCGCCGTGTGCTGCCTTCGCAGCGTATCCGCCATACTTCGATGCGACGAGGAGAGACGAAGCGCTTCGTACGCTCCGGAGAGCCGAACGGAGCGCCGAGCCTTCGCGAGCATCTGATGTCTTAAGTCCCAGAGATCCCCCGACGGGCTCCGACACGGGCTGGATCGACGACGTGGCCACGAGCGCCGGCCGGTGGATGTCGACGAGGTCCTTGATGCCGCTCATGGCGCTGAGCATGCCCATCGCGAACACGAGCCGCATGAGGATGTCCTGCCACGAGACGACGAGCAGGATCTGGAACTCGCTCTTGACGTGCGCGAACCACACGTCGTCGTACCACATCGCCGAGTCGAACCCTCGCAGCCGCCAGTCGTACTGCCCAACGTACGTCGCGAGGATCGTGCACGGGATGAGCACGGACGTCGTGAAGTCGAGCGCGCAGTCGCACACGAGACACAGCAGCCGCTTCGTCGCCTCGTTCCGCTCGAACACGGAGTAGATGAGCGGCGTGACCCAGCAGTTGGCCACGAGCAAGCCCACGTACGACCGGTTGAGCACCATGCGCGGCAAGTAGTAGCTCATGCGGTACGCTTGGAGCGTCTGGAGCGTCAGCTCGACGAGCTCGCGCAGGAACAGGATCTGGTGGAAGTGGCGGCCGTCGACACCGAAGACCCCTTGTCTGTTGAAGAGGTAGGCGTACCCGCCCTTCAGGCTCGCTGCAGAGCAGAGCCGGCACCGCCACCACTTCGCACGAGCCGGTGGCTGCTCTGCTTCAGTGCAGCGAAGCCCATCGAGAGGTGTGGGGCTGCCGAACGGAACGACGCTGATGGCCGTGGTCGTGGGCCCGATGCTGCTCTCCTTCTCGCGAGTCCTGAACCGGTAGCTCAGTGAGCGATGGTAGATCGAGACGCCGAGCATCTTGAGCAGGACTGCGGCGTTCGCGAGCGCCACGAGCCCGTGCAGCACCGCGATCGCCAGGTACCACTTGCGGTCGACGCTGAAGACCTTGAGCCATTGGAGCGACCTGTCCAGGTACGTGCCTTCGAGCTGGTAGTAGAAGAGCGCGCTGCCGCCGAAGAACCCGGTGGCGACCGCGTGGAGCGCCAGGAGCGCGAGCCACAGGGCCGCGAACGCGCGCGACGGCGCCATCCGGACCAGGAATACTGTGTGTGCCTGGGTGACGAACGAGCGCGTACTTTGGCTGCTCTCGCCTCACTGTGGCGTGCGAACGATGACGAACGAGGGCTAGTGCTCGAGTGCTCTGGCTGCTCTCGCACCGCGCAGCAACGACAGCGGACGAAGATTCTATGGCGCCTGCTAGCTCTCGACGTACTCGACGTACGGCAGGTCGACATCCCGCCAGTGTTTGTCCTCGTCGGTCCAGCTCTCCCGCCCGGCGACCTTGGCGCCGATGTCGTGCTTGGCGAGGTACTGGAACACGGGCTTGCCGACCATCATCTCGATCACGGCGCTGTTCGCGGCGAGGTGCGCGAGCGCCTTGCGCACGCGGAAGCTCGTGGCGCGCTCGAGGTCGCACGGCAGCACGCCCGTGTCCTCGACGATCGTGGTCGACCGCACGAGCTGCTTCCCGAGGTGCTTGGTGACCATCTCGGTCTGCGTCGGGCGGCACACGGTGATGCAGCCGAAGCCGTCGTCGCGCAGCGCCGAGTGGCTCAGCTTGACGACCGTGTTGCAGCCGCAGACGTAGATGAGGCGGAACTTGAACGCCGGGAAGTGCGCGCCGCACATCTCGCGCACGTGCGTGAGCGTGCTGAGGTAGTCGAGCACGCGGCGCCGCGTGATCTCCCACTTGTCCACCTCGATCCACGTCGAGGCCGCCACGGCCGCCTCGATGAGCGCCAGCCGGTGACGCTTGGTGATCATCTCGCGCGGGTTCACGCGGTTCTTCCCGCGCACGTACGTGTCGTGCGACGGCGACACGAACGCGCCGACGACCGGGAACTTGTAGTTGGCCTCGACGTACTGCCGCGCGACGTAGAACGCGCGGACGTGCAGCATGTGGATCGGGTTGTACGCCCCGCTCGACACGAGCACGATCACCTCCGTGCGCCTCGACGGCGACGACGACACCGCCGGCGCGGCGCTGCCCCGCAGCCGCTCCAGGTTGCGCGCGATCTTCTGGAGCGGGTACTGGATCCCCCAGACCGGGTGCTGCGGTAGCTCCGCGTGGTGCTTGGCCGGCGACCCGGTCTCGAGCAGGTGCGCGAGCTTCGCGCTGACCGCCGCCGGCGACACCTCGTGCTCGAGGTCCGTGAGGAACGTGATCACGTCGCCGACCTCGGCGTCCACGAGCTTCTTGAGCACCACGAGCTGTCAGCAGGTCGAGAGAGAGAGAGAGAGCGTGTTAGCTGGTGGTGGTCGGCGGCCAGGAGCTCGCACGACGCACCTCGTCCTCCTGGATCGGCACCAGCGCGCTCACGTGCTGGAGGATCTGGTACAGGCGGTGGCGCTTCGAGACCGCGACGAGCGCGTCGCCGCCGTCCTGGCCGAGCGTGATCTTCGTCTCCTCGCGCGGCGGCGACGCCAACCCCGTGAACGAGCGCGAGGCGGAGAGCCGCTTGCCCGCGACGGCGGATCGCGAACTCTCGAGCTGCGTCTCGGTCGAGGGCGACTGGGTCGCTGGAGACGCGTCGGCGGCGACCGCGCGATGCGACGGGAGCGCGCACGCTGACTGCGAGTGCTGGGACGTCGGCTGCTCGGCTGATCCGGGAGCGAGTACGTCGAGCGACGTGAGCGGCGACGCCGGCAGTGTGAGTGCGAACGCGCGCCGCGCCGAGTGCTCGGGCGCCGTCGCGAGTCGCGTCGGACTCGCCTTCGTACACGCAACGTGAGACGCGACCACCGCCGCCGCCTGTCTGTCCGCTCGGCGCCGCACACGCACCTCGTCGCTGTCGGCTCCTCCTCCGCCTCCTGCTGGTGCAGCGCCGCCGCCGCCGATCGGCGGCAGCTTCTTGGCCACCGACTTGTGCTGCGCGGCGCGCAGCGCGGCGTCCACTTCGTTCTGCGAGAGCCGAAGCTCGAGCGCGAGCACGCGCGACCGCAGCGCGTCGAGCTCCGCGACGCTGCGCGCGAGCGCCCGCGGCGTGAGCGTCTGCGCCGCCGGCTCCTCGCCGAGCGGGTGGATCTGGCAGCCGCGCTGCTTCTCGGCGTCCCCGCGCGCCGCCGGCGCCCCCACGAGCCTCCGCTTCATGGGCAGTTCGCGAATAGCTCGGTTTCGCTCGCGTCGGCGCCGCCATGCAGCAGCAGCAGCAGCAGGTGGCGGAGGCCAAGGGCCAGGACCTGCAGCACGCCGTCGACCTGTTCCAGAAGGGCGTGGAGCTCGCGCACGGCGCCGCGACGGCCGACGACTACTGCCGCGCGATCGAGCTCCTGAGCCTCGCGATCGCGGCGCGCAGCTCGCAGCCGCGCTTCTTCCTCGCGCGCGGCAACGCGCTGCGCGCGCTCGGCGAGTTCGAGGCGGCCGCGCGCGACTACAGCGCCGCGATCGCGCTCGACGACCGCAGCCCCGCGTACTGGGCGAACCGCGGCGCGTGCTTCCGCAAGCTCGGGCAGCCGGCGGCCGCGCTCGCGGACCTCACGGCGGCGGTCGAGATGGACGCGCGCAAGGGCCACCACTACTTCAGCCGCGCGCTCGTGCTCTTCGACGCCGGCTTCTTCCGCGAGGCCGCCGTGGACCTCACGCGCGCGCTCGAGGACGGCGCCGGCGTCGGCGCGCGCGTCGAGTACCGCGCGCTGCAGACGCGCGGCGCGTGCCACCGCAAGCTCGGGAACCTGCCGCGGTGCCTCGACGACCTCGAGAGCGCCGTGCGCGTCGACGCGCGCAACCCCGCGGGCTTCAGCGCGCTCGCGCACGCGTTCTTCGAGCTCGGGGACTGGGACCGCGCGCTCGCGCACGACGCGCGCGCGATCGAGCTGAGCCGAGGCGCCAGCGCCGCGCACTTCGCCCACCGCGGGCTCTGCTACCTGCGCAAGGGCGACGGCTTCGCGCGCGAGTGCCTCGCCGACCTCAACAGCGCCATCCAGCTCGACGGCAGGGACCCGCACGCGTACTTCCACCGCGGCTCCGTGCGCCTCGGGCTCGCGCTCGAGCTGCTCGCGGCCAAGGCGGCGGCGCCCGCAGCGTCGGCGTCCGCGACGTCAGCAACAGCAGCAGCAGCGGTGCCGACAGTGTCGCCGTCGGCGGCCAAGTCGTCGCAGGAGCTCGCGGCCGAGGCCAACGGCGGGCTGAGCTCGAGCGCGCTCGGGTTCCTCACCGCCGAGGAGCAGCTCGAGGCCGCGTTAGCCGACATCGAGGCGGCGTGGGCGCTCAGCCCCGCGCGCGCGCAGTTCCAGCTCGGCATGGCCATGATCGCGCAGCTCCGCGGGCAGCACGGCGCCGCCGGCGCGCGCTTCCGCGAGATCCTCGCCGCCGGCGAGCGCGCGAGCGTCGTGGTGCTCTACCACGCCGCGCTCGCGCAGCACATTCTGGGCGAGCACGAGGCGGCGCTCGCGCTGCTCTCGGACGCGCTCGATGCGCTCCCGGACGAGCCGCTCTTGTTCGAAGCGCGCGGGCTGCTGCTGCAGGAGCTGCGGCTCCACGCGCTCGCGGTCGAGGACTTCTCGAGCGCCGTCGAGCTCCAGCGCGAGCGCGCGCGCGCCACGACGCTCTACCTGCGCTGCGAGAGTCTGCTCCGCCTCGAGCGCTTCGGCGAGGCCGTCGCGGACGCCACCGCGGCGCTGGAGCTCGGGCTCGACGTTGACCTGCGGCTCGGCGCCCTCAACGCGCGCGCCATGGCGCACCGGGGGCTGGGCGAGTACGAGCGCGCGCTGCGCGACCTCAGCGTGCGTGGCGAGCGCGTCGCCGTCCTGCGTGGACGCCCACCTGCTGACTCGCGTGCGCCTCGCAGGTGTGTCTCGCCGAGGCGCCGGGCGCCGACATCTTCCGGTTCCACCGCGGTCTCTGCTTCATGGAGTGCGCGCAGTACGCCGACGCGGTGCCGGACCTGCTCGCGGCCGCGAACGTCAACCCGCGCGACGCCAAGTGCGTCGCCAGCAGCGCGCCGCGGGGCTCGAGGCGTTCACTGACCCCGTCCGTGTGCTGCGCCAGGTTGCTCTACTTCATCGGACGCTGCTACTACCACGAGGGCGAGACGCGCGAGTGCTGCCGCTTCCTGGGCCTCGCGCTGCAGCACGCGCCGGCGCCGGAGATCCTCCCGGACGTGTGCGTGTCCGTCTCGCTGCTCGGCACTCGCTCGTTCGCGCTTGCTCTGACTCTGGTGCTCGCCACGCGGGACTCGACAGGTTCTACCACATGGGACTCGCGTGCGCGCTCGAGAGCCGCCACATCGACGCGATCGAGCACTTCACGGCTGCACTGGAGCACGCGAGCGCGCTCTCCGACACCGCTTCCTCCTCTGCGACGCAGGCCGAGCTGCTCGAGACGCAGCTGCTGTACGTCCACGAGCGCGCGAAGGCGCTGCAGCTCGAGCGGTACTACGACGAAGCCGTCGCCGACTTCTCGTTCGTGCTGCAGCACAACCCGAACAACGCGCACGCGCGCTTCCGCCGCGGCTTCGCGCACAAGGCGCGCGGCGACCTCGCGGCCGCGGCCGCGGACTTGGAGGCCGCCAAGCTGCTCGACCCGACGAACCTCCAGCTCGTGGTCAACTACCGGGAGCTCGGCGACACCGAGTGCGTCATCCTATGCGACCCGGGCCGCGAGAAGCAGTACTAGCGAGGACGCGTATCGCACCCCTCGCTCGGAGACGCGCGGGTGGCGAGGACGTCGTCACCAGGCTGAGTCGACTTGGACGACTTCAGCGGTGGCGAGAGGCGCGGCGAGCTCAGGCCGCTCGAGTCTTGTCGGCGAGAAGCAGGGCGAGGAAGGGACCGAAGAGCCGCCGCGAGCAGTTTGGCCGCCGAGTCGAAGGCGAAGTCGCCACCAAGCAGTCGCAGTCAGCAGGAAGAGAACGAAGAAGAGGAAGTTCGGACATGGGGAACGCGTGCAGCGGCTGCTGCAGCTGGGTCTTCGCCGGCGGCCGCGCAACGGACGCCGGACGCGGCAAGTCTGACGAGGCGAACACGTGGTTCGAGCACGACTCGGTGCCGCTCGTGTCCGCGCGCTACGACAACGACGCCATCGGCTCGGACGGCGTCGTGACCAAGACCGTCGTCATGCGCTCGCCTCGCGCGGCGGCTGCGGCGGTTGCTGCGAGGACGTCGCACTCTCCGAGCAAGTCGGCGTCTCCTCGCCAAGCGGCCACGGCGAGCGCAACGAGCAAGAGCCGACTCTCCACCAGCACCAACAACAGCAACACTCAGAACAGCAGCAGCAGCTCCAGCGACAGCAGCAGACTCGTGAAGGCGCCGTCGAGAGGACTCGTGTGCGTTGACAAGTCGTCCGACGACGACGAGAGCGACAGCGTCTCGCGCCGCCACCAGCACCCCGGCAAGCGACACGACTCGCTCCACACGGCGTCCCAGCGCTCGCACTCGGCGGTCTCGAGCGCCAGCAGCAGTTCGACCGTGTCGTCCAAGAGCAGCAACAGCAACCACGTCGTCGGCCAGCACGACGCCGCGCACCAGCACGACGACGCCACTCCTCGTCGCCACTCTTCGCGGCGCGAATCGGAGGCCGACGAGTCCGAGCAGAGCAGCAGCCACGCAGGCGACGCCGCAGCTTCCAAGGCGCCCGGGTCTCCCAAGAAGCCGCGGTACGGCCGCAAGAACTACCGCGCGAACTCGGGCCGCAAAAAGAGCGCGTGAGCCAACCGACCAGGCAGGCAGACGACGGGTAGGAGGAAGCTGACCGAATGCACACATGCACAGTCCTTCATTCAGCCAAGGAGCGCGACGCCGTCAGGCGCCTCGACCACGAACCCGGTTGCCGGTCTTCTCGAGGCGATCGCGTCGCCTCGCTCGAGCTGTTGGGTGGGCGAACGCTTACACGAGCGGCTCGAGGTCCATCTCAACGACCGACGTCGGGTTTGCCAGCTCGAAGTTGTGCAGCACCTCCGGGTGCAGCACGCCGTACGAGCCGAGCTTGCGCGGCGCCTCGCCCTGCTTGTGCAGCGTGATGTCCGCGCAGCGGCCGGGGAAGTACGTCTGGTCCGCCGCGCCGGTGACCGTGTAGTACTGCGGGAGCGCGGTCGGGTCGAGCACGGTGAGCGCGCTCGGGATGCCCAGCAGCTGCATGACGCGATCCACGAGGCCGTGGATGACCTCGAAGCCGTCCGTGTGGCCCGTGTACGACGCGCAGATGCGGCGCACGTTCCTCGCGCCGACGTCCGAGCTGCTGTCGAGCACGACGACGTCCGAGATCTCGAAGAGCTTGAGCCCGTCCTTGACCGACATGGACTTGTTGTTCTGGATCGTCTTGAGCACGCCCGGGAGCATCGACGTGCGCACGACCTCGAACTCGATCGTCGCCGGGTTCGAGAGCACGACGGCCGAGCTGCCGTCGTCCGCGCGGTTCAGGAACTTGAAGTTCTCGTCGTGCGAGCACAGCCCGTGCGTGAGCAGCTCGATGTACCCGGCGCGGCTGATCTCGTCGCGCAGCAGGTCGCCGAGCTTGTTGAGCGGCTGCGCCTGCCCGATCGTCTGCGTCGCCGGGATCGTGAGCGGGATGTTGTTGAAGCCGTAGGCGATGCCCACGTCCTCAATCACGTCCACCGCGTGCAGGATGTCCGAGCGCGTCGGCGGCACCTGCACCACGATGCGCTGCTGGTCGCTCGACGGCGCGGCCGAGAGCTGCATCTTGTCGCAGAGCTCGCAGATGCGCGCGAGGTCGAGGTTGACCGGCTCCTTCGTGCCGAAGAGCATCGAGTAGATGTCCTTGACGTTCGCCTCGACCGCGCGGTCGCTCATGTCGGGCGTCGTCTCGCTCTGGTGCACCGCGTCCGCCTCCTCGTACACGACGCGCACGGGCTCGACCGTGAACGGCTCGGCGCAGTACTCGGAGAACATGGCGATCATCGTGTTGAGCACGATCTTGCCCTTCGTGATGTCCGTCGCCGTGCACTCGATGAACACGTTCTTCGTCTCGATCGAGATCTTCGAGTGCTCGCCGTTGATGATCGGCGGCAGCGACAGCACGACGCCGTTCGCGTCCGTGATCACCGGGTACACGGGCGAGTCGTAGATGATGTCCGTGTACGGCTTGATGTGCTTCACGTCCGGGTTCGTGCGGTAGAAGTCCAGCAGCTCCTTCCCTTCGAACTCGCGCGCCTGGCTCAGCGGCGTGAACTTGATCTCGTTCGGCGGCAGCGCCTGCTCCCCGACACAGTCGATACCCGCGACGTCAGCGGATCAGCGCCTGCAGAACCCCTGCAACCCCACGGCGGCGGCACCACACGTACATTGTACGTGAACGGGCCCTCGACCGTGTCGAGGTCGTGCGTGCCGATCGCCACGAGCGTGCGGCGGCGGCAGATGTTCTGGTGGAGCTTGTCCTGCAGGTCGATGAAGCTGCTCCCGTGCACGCGCGTGAGGATGGCGCGTCCGCCAGTGCACGCGGGCCAGCGTCAGCGCAAACGAACGCACCTATCGTAGCGCTCCTGCGTGAAGCGCACGTCGCGCAGGATCGCCGAGACCACGAAGGGGCGAATGAGCTGCTCGAGCGGCGAGGGAGTGGGTCAGTCGGTCGGGCTCCTGCTCTGCGGCTCTGCATCATCAACGATTGCGCACCTTCGTGTTGGGCTTGACGACGATCTGGTGCGGCGTGCTACCGCCGGCGCGCGGCACGAGGCGGTAGACGGGCGGGCGCTCCTTCTGCAGGAAGACGCGCAGCGCGCGCGCGATGCCCTCGACGCAGAGCAGGTCGTAGCGGTTCGCGGGCACGTCGATCTTGTAGAGCACGGCGTCCGAGGCGGCGTCCGCGGCGGCGCTTTTCCCCTTGCCGCCCTGCTCGCGCTGCTTGAGCTGCTTCTCGCTCGTGATGTCGTCCAGCTCGATGCCGAACTCGAAGCAGAGGTGGTCGAACTCCTCGTCCGTGAACGTCTGCTGCATGGCGGCGAAGAGCTCATCGCGCTTCACGCCCACGGTCGGCATGGCTACTGCGATTGCTGATGGTTCTGCTGGTGCTGCTGCTGGTGCTGCTAGAAAGGAAGGGGGAGCGGCGGCGGCGACGGCGGTGCTGCTGCTGCTGCTGGTGCCGAGGGAGCGCTGTTTGTGGGAGCAGCTCGTGCCCACAGGATTGCAGTGTTCCTGATTTTTGGCACTACCAGAAGTCAGGACTGATGGAAACTACAGTCTTGCAGTGAATAAGTACGGAATCTACTTGCATTTTCTTGTGGGTCACATTGTCCATTGCTGTGAAGAAAGTAAGGGAGGTCAGAGAGGATAGTGAAGAAAGCAAGGTTGAACACGTTGAATGCCTCATGCTGCCTGGGCTGAACGAACGCTGTCGCTGTCATCACTTCGTAGACCCGCCGCACCTCAGCTCCGCGCGCTCACTTCCATCACACGCCCGCAGCTGCTACGCGCTTCACTGCTGACGCGACTCTTTTGAACGCTTGAGCCTGCACGCCTTCATCCAGCCAGACATCCAAGCCACTCACTGCAGGCATCGGGAGCTCAAGGGCGGCGACAGTCGCTGCACACCGCACGTAGTAACCTGGGAACACCAAACGGCGCAGTTAACGCTACAGAAAGCGTAGCACGACATCAACCAATGTGCAGGCCACACGCGTAGCGACAGTGGAAGACATGGCATAGCAAATCGAGTGTATTGATGCATCTGCAGGCGTTGCCGCAGCTCCCTACCTACCGGGTAATGCAAGAGAAGAGCGGAGCGCTGGTGGATGTCAGTGGCGTCGCAAGCGACCCCATACGCTTGTTTGTCGTCATAACGTTCAACATGATCTGACGGCACTTCCTAGAGAAAAGCTAGGATTTCATCATACTCCACGCGCGTCTCGCTCTCTTCTCTTCACACACACATGCACGTAGACATATATTCACACGTACGCACACTCCAACGCATACGCAAGGCAAATCGGTCCCTCAGTTGGATACTTGGCATCAATGCACATCAGTGTAATTCTAGAGATAAAACAATCATCGGGGCCAAGCAGAAGCACACATACACACAGGCATACACGGATACATGCACACACGCTGGCACGAACGACTTGAGCATCAGAGCGGACAGGTAGGCAGGGTGGTCTTACTCTCCGCCGACCGAATGCGCCGAATGAGGCTCTTTGCTCGCTGCGCTGATCTCAAAATACGCCGCCACCAGTGAAATCAAACACACGTAATTTCTGCTAGTGATGAAAGCTAGGGGATACGTATTTACGTATTTGTAAAAAGTGTACAACAGCAGACAATTTAGTTTTGACAGTCGAGAATGGTACGAAAGTCGCTGAGAGCTGACACGCTGTCACCATACTACGTGCCATGCAGCTTCTGGTCTGTCAAGAGCAGCGGTGCTGAACAGCAGCAGCAGCAAGCGAGCGACTCTAGGACACAAAAGGAAGGAAGGAAGGATCGGGTGCAGCGATCATGTTACGTAGCGCTTTCGTTCGCGCTCGACGCTGACGCGCGCGTTCGGCTTAGAACGACACGAGCGAGCGCCCCTCCGCCTTGACGCACACGTCGGCGTTCGGCAGCGACTTGACGTACTGCTCGAGCGCCGTGTCGATGCGCGCTGCCTCGGCCTCGCTCACCACCACGCGCTTCACGACCGCGCCGGGCGTGAGCAGGAACTCCGTGTTGTACAGGTAGTTGCTGAGCGCGAGCTTGAACTCGTCCGTGTCGAGCAGCGGGCCCGAGCGCGTCGGGTGCTTGAACCACTCGATGCTCGTGATGTCGCCCGCGCTCGAGCCCGTGCACTTGAACGTGTACTTGAGGCCCGCCGGGTGCACGTAGTAGCCGTTGAGGTTCACGAAGCCGCCGCCGCAGCTCGCGAGCGTCTCCTTCTTGATGTACTTCTTCACCGACGCGCCGTCCGTCTCGATCACCATCAGCGTGTTGCCGAACGGCGACCACGAGATCACCTGGCCGATCGTGAGCGGACCCGCCGGGTACGTCGTGTCACTGCGGATGCCGCCGCCGTTCATGAGTGACACGTCGGCGCTGTTCGGGCCGTAGAACGACAGGCTCGAGTCCGCGAAGATGTGGCCCACCGCCGCGTCCGCCGCGCGCACGAGCTTGTTGGTCACGTCGAGCGTCTCGCACAGCGTGCCGATCACGCGCGCGTGCAGGAGACCGATCTCCGTCGCGTACTTCGAGATGATCGTGTCGAGCGCCGGGTCCGACGGCATCTCCTCGATGATCGGGATCGCGCGGTGCGTCATGCGCGTGTACGCCGTGAGCGTGCCCGACGGCGCAAAGTATTCGAGGTGCGACGACCAGATCGAGCGGAAGTCGAAGTCCGCCTTGAGGTACGGCGCGCCGAAGTTCGTCTGCAGCATCGAGCTATGGTCGTGGCCGGCGTAGATGAGGTTCACGCCCGCGACCTCCTTCGAGAATCGGTTGTCGTCCGCGAGGTCCTGGTGCGTGAGCGCGATGATGAAGTCGACCTTCGCGGCCTTGAGCGCCGCCACCTGCTGCTTGCCCGCCTCGATCGGGTCGCTCCAGTACAGCCCCTTGCTCGAGTCCTTCATGTCGTACATGACGCCGAAGAAGCCGATCTTGATCGTGCCGAACTTCGGGTCCTTGAGCGTCTTGATCGCGCGCGGGACCGTGCCGCGCAGCAGCGAGCCCGACGCGTGCTCGAAGCAGTTGGCGTTGAGCCACGGGAAGTTGGTGGACGACGACACGTTGAGGAAGCCCTCGACGCCGAAGTCGAACTCGTGGTTGCCGAGACTCGCGTAGTCGACGCCGATCGCGTTGTGCGCGTCCACCATCTGCATGCCGTGGAACTGCGAGGACCAGAGCGACGGCGACATGGTGTCGCCCGCGAAGATCACGAGCGAGTTGGAGTTCTTGGCGCGCATCTCCTTGACGATCGGCACGACGCGCGAGGGTCCGCCGAGCTTCACGCCGTTCACCTCGTCCTGCAGCATCTCGTAGACATCGTTGTACGCGATGATGTCGACGACGGCCGTGACGTTGCGCGCCGCGTTGGTCACGCCGACGAAAGCAGCGACGAGCACCGCAATCGTGAGCGAGCGGAAGATCTTCATGCTTGCTTGCTGCACGTGTAGCCGGCGGTGAGCGGAGAGGCGGGCGGGTGAGCTCTACTGGAAGCGAGACTGCCAGTTGTGGAATGACATCAGCAGCAGCAGCGCCGGAGCCGGTCGGCGATCAGGTCGGCTGGTGGGCGAGAGAGGGGGAAGGAGCCGCAGAAAAGCGAGAGCCGCTCTCCCCATCACTCGCGGTGTGTGGTCTGTGGGTCAGCTTCTATCTCGGCGTTCCGGCTGCGGCTGCTGCTGCGCGACGATCGCACGCGCCGCTGTAACAAATGCCAACGCATCCGAGCCTTCGCAGTTCGAGTCGCGGAGAGCAACAGCCAAACGTGGTACCTGCACCGTCGGGACTACACGAGAAGGTGCAAGTAGCCAGTTTCGAGTCACTTCGGGATCTTCTCCTGTCATAAGACATACGTCTCAGATATTTTTTAGTAGAGCGTAACCACTCTGTAAATACTCCTCAAACTGTTTTGACTCATTCACTCTGGTAGGAAAGCAATCAAAATACGACGGTATTAAGTATCTCAATGAATCGCAACATAGCTGGGCTATTCTTAACTGCAATGTGAGTGGCCCACGTCGGCTCTCGTCGACAGATTCGATCGAGCCCAAAGTGATCCAGAACGCCTCCTGATCCGCTTGCTGTCCGCAGCAAGCGATGCAGCTCTCTGACCAGGTTGCCGTCCTCCGTGTCCAAGCAGGCATCGATCGCCCGCTACTCGATCAAAGAAGGCTGCCCGGTCGATACAGTAGATCGACTCGACAAGCCTCCTACGATGCAGAGCTTCTCGCCCTCCTCGAGACACAAGCGGTTGCTTACCCGAGACCGACCGACGCGCACATCCCCACGTCACACACACCGCGCATTCATGTGCATGCAGCGAAATGCCTTACAGTATCGCCGTCGTCGTATTGATCTCTCGACCGACACCGCTGTCAGGACTGGAACTTGGAGTGCCGGTTCAGCTTCTCCTGGAACTGGAAGCGCTCCTTCTCCTGCTCCTGCCGAGGCTCCCACGGCCCCGTGACGAACACCGTGAACCGATCCCCCGCTGCGATCGACACGACCGGACCAACCCCAAAGTCCGCGCCGCCGCCGAGAACTGCCGAGCGCAGCACCAGCTCCGGGTCAGCGGACTCGGACGCATCGTCCGCGACCACACGCCCGAGACACCCCGACGCGCTCCGGCCCCACGTGAACACCTCGCCCTCGCAGCTCAGCGCGACGCTGTGGTGCGACGACGCTGCTATCGCCTTGCACTGAATCTTGCGGTGGTGCAGGTCCGGAACACGAGCTGTGCAACGGCGTCGGCGAGCACACACGCGTGAGTCCGCGACAGAACTCGAGCCGCGAGTGCTCTTCAACCCTCAACGCTCGTCCTCCGACTCACTTGGTAGCGCTGCGATCTTCTGCTTCCCCAGTCCAAGCTGGAGCAACAAGTCGAATGCGCACACACACACAAGATTGGCTTTTGCCGCGTTGGACAAACTCGGCCCAGCGCCAGACACTCGCGCGCTCTGCTCCGCGTACCTGGCCGTGGAGTCCGCTTCCGAACGCATACACGTATCCCCGCAACTGCTCTCCGTCTTCGGTTCGACTCGGCACACTCGAGGGCATCTTAACCGGCCCACTCCTGTTGCTCGAAAGCGGTTCTTGTGCGCGAACGAGGCACAGCGAGTGCCAGTTCGCGCAGCACACGTCCACGACGACGTCTCGCTCGAGCGCCTTCACGAGCTGCGGGTGAGGCGAGTCGCCGCCGCTCGCGCCGAGCCCGAGCCTCCCGCCATCGCCGCATCCGAACGTGAAAAGCTGTCCGGCGCTGGTCACCACGGCAGTGTGCACCGCGCCACACGAGACGCGAGTGATCTGGTGCTTGCTGTCAAGCGCCTCCACGAGAGTCGGCGCCGGGAAGTAGAGCTGCTGGCGCTTGTCCTTCACGCCCGCGCGCTTGGACTCGCCGAGCCCGAGCTGGCCATTCCAGCACCCGCCCCAGGTGTACAGCGCGCCGTTGGTCGTCACTGCGGCCGAGTGGCAGTTGCCCACACTCACGTGCGCGATCTTGAGGTGCTGTAGGCTCTCGACGTGGACCGGGTGCCCCACCGCGCTCTTCTTCGCGGTGTCGCCCTTGACCGACGCGTCGTCCTGCCGCTGCTGGTGCTTGTCGACGCCGAGCTCGCCGAAGTCGCCTCTGCCCCACATGTAGCAGCGGCCGCTGTCGGTGGTGAACCCGAGATGCCCGTCCGTTCGCGCGCACACAAGCTCGGAGACCCGACGAGGCTCCTGGAGGAGCTGGTGGGTCACCTCGCGCGGGAACAGGAAGCACGGCGAGTGCGACCTGCCCGAGTCAGCGACGCTCGGCTCCGGATCGCCCAACGCCGGAGGCGGTCGGCGCGTGTGGGTCTCCGCCTCCGCGACCTGCTGCTGCGCATGCGCCGTCGCCAGCTGCTCGGAGGCGTCGAAGAGCGCTTTGCCGCCGCCGCCCCACGCGAACACGCGGCCGTCCGCGCCGATCGCGAACGCGAAGTTCGCGTCGAAGCCCTGGCACAGCAGCGACCACCGCGTCGGCGTCGTCAGCCACCGCTCCGGCGCTCGGTCGGTCGGTCGCTAGCTACCACTCCGAGCCCAGCTCACCGCGACGACTCTGGCGATGCGGCACCCGCGCAAACTCTCGATCTCCGCCGGGAAGGCGCAGCCGCGGCGGTGGCCGAGCCCGAGCTCGCCGTTGAAGTTGTTCCCGAACGCGAACACGCGGCCGGAGGCTGTCGAGGAGGACACACGCGCTCTGCGTCAGCCAGGGGGACCTGCTGGGTTCATGCATACGGGACAAGCACTTCTGGTACTTCAGTAGTACTTTACACCTACCGAGCACGGCGTCGCGTGCTCTGTCGCGCCGCGCCTGCTCCTCTCGCCGCGCGCGCAGCTCTGGCTCGTGGATCCAGTCCTGGACGCGCGCGACGAGCTCCTGCTTCTTGCCGGCGGCGCCGCCGTCGAGGTCGAGCAGCTCGCAGGCGGCGTCCAGCGCGGCTTTGCTCCAGCGCGCGAGGTCGCCCACCTGCGCCCAGAACGCGCGCGTCTTGGGCAGCGCGCGCACCTCGCGGCCGTCGAACTCTGGAGCCGTGGCGGCGCTCCACACGCGCTCGCGCGTCTGCGGGTCCGCGAGCCGCTGCAGCCGGCGCTTCCTGCGCGCGCGCGCCGCCGCCTCGCCCGAGACGCCGTCGTCCGCCCGCATCTGCGCGCGCAGGTCGCTCTGCAGCGTGTCGAGCAGCCGCTGCGCACGCTGCTCCTGGATGCGCGCGAGGGCGTTCGCCATCGCGCCGTTTCGCTACACTTGGAGTTTGTATGCAGTCGCCATTTCCGCATTCTGCCCAGCAGATACTACCATGAACGCGCTCGGCCTCACATACGGCTCATCCGACGAGGAGGAGGACGCCGGCCAGCAGCAGCAGCGAGCGCCGCCGCCGCCAGTTGCTGCAGGCGACTGTGAAGGCGCAGAAGACGCAGAGGGGGACGAGCTGGAGGCGGCGCTCGCGCGCGCAGGCATCCCGGGCGAGCCGCCCGGCCGCCCCGACGCCGCCATCCAGGAGCGCATCCGCAAGTTCCTGGCGCAGAGCGACGCGCGCCATGGCGGCGGCTTCCAGGAGAGCCTGCGCGCGAAGCGGGACGTGGGCAACCCGTACATCCTCGAGAAGGTCGTCGCGCACTTTGGCATCGACGAGCTGCAGACCCACTTCGCGCCGCGCGTGTTCGACCCGCGCGCGCTGCCGCTGCACGAGTACGGCGACGAGCTCGCGCTCGCGCAGAAGCGCAAGAGCGAGGCACGCCAGCGGCGGCAGCTCCAGCAGGCGCAGCAGCTAGGACAGGTGCGTCAGCTCCAGTTCACGCGGGGCGGCGCCAACTAACCGAGCCATTCGTTCGCCCCCCGTCGTTGGTTCCTCACTCGCGTGCGGCGCGCCGGTCCGCCTGAGAGAGCGTCCCGTGGCTGATGCGCCGCTCGTTGTCGGCCTCAAGCTGGTCACGGCGCGCCTGCGACGCCAGCAGGTCGCTCGACAGGGCGCCGATCTCGCGCCGCGCTGCCGCGAGCGCGGCGTCCGCGTGCGCGAGCTTCTCCTCCGACTCGCGCTTGGCCGCCCCCCACTTGACGCCCTTCGACTGGTCGCGCGCGAGCTGGAACCGGCTCACCTCGAGGTCCGAGAGCTGCTTGCGGCGCGCTTGCAGCTGCGCCTCGAGCGCTATGCACGTCCGGAGCTCGCGCCGGAGCTGCTCCTGCAGCGCGCTGACGTTCGCGCAGTGCGAACACGGCAGCGGCAGCGTGTGCGTCCGGCAGCGCCGGACGATCTGCGCCGTGTCGATCGCGTGCGCGCGCAGCGGGTGCGCGTAACGACAACGTCCGAGCGTCTGGATGTTCCTGCAGATCCCCGTCGTGAGGAACGACGGGCAGACAGCCACCTGCGGTTCCTCGTGCTGGCTGTCACTCTGGTGCGGGTACAGGCCTCGCGCCTGCGCGACCCTCTCCAGCAGCGTCGCCATCGTCACGTGCGCACACGGCGGCACCAGCGTGCACTTCTTGCACCGGCGGAGCGGCGCGCTCATCTCGAGCACGGAGAGCGGGAACGGCGGCGCCTTCGTCTTCGTCATCGCCTGCTGCTGGAGTTTGCTGCTACTGGAACTGGGCTCGGAGAGCTTCTTCAGTACGTTCGGGAGCGAGAGGAAGAAGTGGCGCTGGAAGACCCGGCGCAGACTCTCCATGCTCGGCAGCAACTTGAAGTCGCTCTGCTTGAGCACCTCCTCGAGTCCGTCGCGAGTGAAGCCGATCTGGCGGTCGGTTGCAGCGCCCGAGGTGAGAGAACTGACAGGTGACGAGCGGAGGACGGTGACGAAGGCGAGAGGTGCGCGGCACAAGCGGCTCACCTTCTCTTGCGTACAGATGAGCAGGAGCTTCGTGCGCACGAGCACGGGCTTGAGCGGCAGTAGGTGCACGCGGAGGCTTCGCTGCTTGATCTGCTCGGCGACTTTGTTCGCGTCTGGCCGCACTTGGAAGATGCAGAAGACGCTCTTGGCGTTCGCGTCCTGGAGGATCGGGAGCAGGAAGTGTTGCTGCGCGCTCGGCGACACGCTGGAGTCGACGCAGCACATGACGCACAGTCAGATGCGCCAGCACAGAGTTCGACTGCGAAAGACGAAGGACGAAGGTCGCAGTGTACGCGCGTACGCCTCGAAGCGCTCGACGACGAGGAACGCGGCCGCAGACTTGCGCGGGTCGACTCGGCGGACAAAGTCCTCGATCTTCATCAGCAGACTCTTCTCGCTGCATAGCAGCAGCCAACGGTGAGCTCACGACACCCGTCGGAGTAGCGACACACACATACACCGTGTTCGTACTCGAAGTGCTTCGCGTTCACAGCCCCGAAGGTGCAGGGCGGATCGAATCCGGCTGCCAGTAGCGCGCGCTTGAGCAGTCCGATGAACGCCAACTTGCCGGTGCACTCGCCTCCCTACAGTCAGTCGCGCGACCGCATTCGTCAACAAGCGCGCAGTTGGTACTTGAGCAAAGCTGCCTGTACACGTATGTACGCACGCTGACGATGAAGTTCGTGAGCGGGTTCAGATCCCCGCCTTGCAGGTCAGCGAGGTACTGAGTCGCGCTCGGGTTCCCGAGGAACCTGTCGCTGCCGGCCGGCACCATTCGCTTCGTCCTGCGCGCCACGTGTTTTCCTTGCTTTCAGTACTGTCCGCTACGAGTGATCCGCTCGTTTCGCGCGGTGCACACCATTCGTGCTCGGCGTCGAGCTGCGGAGATGGAACACGCGGTTTCTTCGGCGGCGGCAGTGCGTTGTAGAGCACGTCGAGGTCGTCCCAGAACCCGAAGCGGACCTGCCACGCGCTCTCTTTAGTCGAACTGGTGGCGGTGGCAGAAGATGCTGCGGTGCTCGGCGTTCTCGGCGCTGTCGACGGCGTCGTCGCCGGTGTCGCGAGTCTCGTTCCAACCATTGCCTCTGTGAAGTGCACTTGAAGCGACGCGATCAACTCTTTATAACTATTGAATCCCTCTTTATAAACAGTGTAATGTATATGAAGGTTCAGAAAAGTCTGCAAAAGCATTATTCCTCTGTATAGTTAAGACCAAAGACACATGATCCCTCGCTAAACCAGTACTCTATCATATACACAGGCTATTAGCAACTGTAAAGAGGCTGATCATGTGATTTCGAATCTCAATCCGTGGTTAAAAACTTTTTGAGTGGCGCCATCTTTAGAACGTCGGCTGTCCAAATTCCGCATTGCAATGGACGGAGATCAGAGATCGGATCGTCGGGACTGCGACGCTCGACTCTCTTAGCCTCGCTCACTCGCATCTCAATCCCCCATGGTCACTCTCCAACCTGCCTCGGCTCAAGAAGAACCACCAGACTTTCGCTACAGCGGCAACAAGCAGCAGCGTCTTCGATGGGGGCGGCGAGAAACTACGGATCGGTGGCGTCCGAGCGTCTCCGCCTCGACGACCTCGAAGCGAACGACCGCGAGAAGCAGCCGCAACACGCCGTCCACACGACTCGCCGGACTTTCGTGGCCGCGCTTCTCGGCACCGCGTTCGTGATCCTCGCGGTCGGCTACCTAAAGTCCTCGACTGTCCTCGCAAATGGGAACTCGCCGCTGGTCTACGCAGCCAATAACAACGCGAAGGACGCAGATGCCGTTGATAGCCACACTGCGACTGCTGCACTGTCGCCGCCGACGCAGGTGCACGTCGCACTCGCGGATCTGAAGCGGAGTGGCAGCAGCGCCGGCAATAGCCTCGGGGTGACTGTCTCGTGGGCGACGACAGTGCAGACCAACACCTCGAGCGTTCGCTTCGGCGCCAGCCCCTCGGACCTCTCGAGCGTCGTGCACGCGACGACTCCGTGCGATCGGTACCAGTTCTGCACGTACACGTCGCCGTGGCTCCACCACGTCGAGATCCCGTCGAGCGCGCTGAAGCCATCTTCGACCTACTACTGTGCGTCCATCATCGTGGTCTCTCGTGGTTGAGATGCGCGACGCGAGCTAACTGACTGTGGATGCTCGTGCTTGTCGGGCAATCACAGACCAATGCGGCAGCACGGAGAGCGGGTGGAGCGAGGTGGCTTCGTTCCGGACGCCAGCTGCCGTCGGGAGCCGCGCGCCGATCACTGTCGGTGTGATCGGAGACCTCGGGTGCGTCCTCGCTGTCTCACGTTGACTGGGAGTGGTAAGCGCACAACAAACTGGCGCTCACTCGCAACCTCCGACAGGCAAACCGAGTACTCGCAGCAGACGCTGCGCCACCTCGCGAGCCGCACCGACATGAGTGCGATCATCCACGCAGGTACGTTCTTCTCCCTCGCGCAAACACTGTCGGGTGTCTCCGACCGCTAACATACGAGGTTCTGGGCTGCACAGGTGACCTGTCGTACGCCGACAGCGACCAGATCCGATGGGACTCGTGGGCGGATCTCGTGCAGCCGCTCGCGTCGACGATGCCCTGGATGGTGTCGGCCGGGAACCACGAGAAGGAGTCTCCGTGCCAGCGCGAAGTGGACCCGTTCGTGGCGTACCAGAAGCGCTTCCGGATGCCGTTCGACCCGCTCGACTCGCTCCAGCGCGGCAACCTCTACTTCGCGTTCCGCACGGGGATGGTGCACTTCGTGGTCGTGACTCCGTACGTGGCGTTCGACGCCGCGTCGAACCAGTACAAGTGGCTGGAGCAGGAGCTGTCGGAGCGCGTGGACCGCAGCGTCACGCCATGGGTGTGCGTGCTGATGCACGGGCCGTGGTACAACAGCAACACTGTACACCAAGAGAGGGAGGAGCACGTGGTCATGAAGCAGGCAATGGAGCAGGTGCTGTTCGACCACCGAGTGGATCTCGTGTTCTCCGGCCACGTCCACGCCTACGAGCGCAGCTTCCCGGTCTTCAAGGAGCAGGTGCGCGAGGACGGCACGATCTACGTCGTGCTGGGCGGCGGCGGCAACCGCGAGGGACTGGCGTCCACGTTCATCGAGCCGCAGCCGGCGTGGTCGGCGTTCCGCATGGCGCACTACGGCTTCGGGCTCTTCACGGCAGTGAACGCGACGCACGGCGTGATCGAGGCGTACGAGAACCAGGCGGTCGGTGGCGCAAAGCTGCAGGACAGCGCGTGGGTCACGACGACCGCGTTCCGCGTGGAGACGCAGCTCACGCACGCGCTGCCGAAGCCGCCGCCGAGCGTGTGGCCATAATGTAGCTATATAGACATGGCTACACTTTGAACACATATATTTTGCAATAGTGCAGAAATCGAGGCTGCTCTCTTTTCTCGCGCGACACTTCAATAGTGCGAAAAGTAAGGGATTGCTGTCGTTTTTCTCCACAAAATCACACTTCAAGTATCGATTATCGTAGAACGATGACGACGATCGCGACGGCTGCGCGCCGCTCCCCGTGGCTGCTCTTCCTCCGCCTCTCGCTGCTGCTGCTGCTGCTGCTCGTAGCGCCGCATACGGCAGTGGAAGCTACCAACAGTCCGAAAAAGCCCAAGATCGGCGCGCCCGTCTTTGTCCACGACGCGTTCGCGTCGACACACGCGCCGCCGACGCAGATCCACCTGGCGCTGGCGGCCGCGGGCGGCGTGACGGTCTCGTGGGCCACGGCGGCGCGCACGCGCAGCTCCGTCGTGCGCTTCTCGCTGAACGCGCGCAACTTCACGGCCGAGGCGCGCGCCGACACGCCCTGCGAGCAGTACGACTTCTGCGCCTACGCGTCGCCCTGGATGCACCACGTAACCATCGACGGCGCGCGGCTGCAGCCTTCCACGACCTACTACTGTGCGTAGCGCGACGTTATAACGTGATCTTGATAGAAGAGGAGCCGACGATGCGTCGCTGCTGCTGCTACTGGGACCTACAGACCAGTGCGGAGACGTGGACGCCGGGTGGAGCAAGGTGTTCTCGTTCAAGACGGCGCTGGCTGCGGGGAGTCGGGAGCCGATCACGTTCGGCGTCATCGGGGATCTCGGGTGCGTCGGCGGAGTGTGTTGATGCGGAAGGCGTTGTGCGTAGGAAGCGCTGACGGATGGCGCTGGGGAGGCAGTCAGACAAGGTTCTCCGAGCAGACGCTGCGTCACTTGTCCAGCGAGCGCGAGCTCACAGCCATTCTGCACGCGGGTGTGACCATCTCGCAGGCGCCGATCCAATTCGCAGGACACCTGACGCTGCGCTGTGTGGGATGACGCTGGCGCCAGGAGACTTGTCGTACGCCGACAGCGAGCAGCCGCGCTGGGATCGCTGGGGGAACCTCATCCAGCCGCTCGCAGCCCACTTGCCATGGTGCTAAAGTGCTCACTACCGAGCGGGTTTGTGTGTGGTCGCACCGCTCACTGTGTGCGTCTTCGTCTGCGCCTATAGGATGGTTGCTGCAGGGAACCACGAGCAGGAGAAGCCGTGTCAGGCGCACGTGGACCCGTTCGTGGCGTACCAAGTGCGCTTCCGCATGCCGTTCGAGCGCGCCGACCCACTCCAGCGCCGTAACCTCTACTACGGGTTCCGCGCCGGGATGGTGCACATGGTCGTGCTGACACCGTACGTTGCGAGTGACAAGAGCTCGCCGCAGTACAAGTGGCTCGAGACGGAGCTGCGCTCGCGCGTCGACCGCAAGGCCACGCCGTGGCTTTGTGTGATCATGCACGGCCCTTGGTACAACAGCAACACCGCGCACCAGGGCACGGAGCCGCACATGGGGATGAAGCGGAACATGGAGGATCTGCTGTACGAGTTCAAGGCGGACCTCGTCATCTCCGGTGCGTGCGCCGGCCAGCAACGGCGGTGTGGGCTGCTGAGTGCCAGGTGGTGATGATATGTGTGTATGTGTTTGCTGCAGGCCACGTGCACGCGTACGAGCGCAGCTCTCCGGTGTACAAGGAGAAGGTCGTGAACGACGGCCCAGTGTACTGGGTCGTCGGGGACGGCGGCAACCGCGAAGGACTGGCGGCGACCTACATCGACCCGCAGCCGGCGTGGTCCGCGTTCCGGCGGGCAGAGTACGGCTTCGGGCTCCTTCGCGTCCTCAACGAGACGCACGCGCGCGTCGAGTGGTACGAGGATCGCGAGCACGGCGACGCGGTGCTGAAGGACACCGCGTGGCTGTCCACGACGCTCTTCCGCTCGACCGAAGGGCACCTGTGAAGCCACCAAGAAGCTTGCTTCCTGCGTGTAGCTCAGCACGAAGAAGAACATTGCTACTGTCGTGTGCGAGAGAGCTCAGGACGCCACTCACGACAAGCACACTTGCCATGCTCCTCAGCACTAACTCATCGGAATGAACTTTAGATTTGTTACCTTGCTCAAGGTGATTTAATTCGAATCGATATGAGACTGGTTCTGATCAGCCAATGCACTCGCTCTCTTACTCGCTCGCTCGCGGACGATGGGGGCTCTCTCGGCGCCGCCGCCGCCGCCGCCCCGGGGCGCCATGCGCTACGTCTTCGTGGGCGTCGCCATCCTCCAGTGCTTCCTGGGCGCCGGCATCATCTTCGGCTGGTGAGATCTGCGCCTTCGACTGCCTCGAGACGCGCTCTCTCTCAGACTCTCACCCACCTGTCCGCCGCTCTCGCGCAGGACGTCGATCGTCCCCGTGCTCGAGCAGGAGCGCATCTACGGCGAACTCTGCGCGCCGGGCGAGCGCGGTGCGTGCGCTTGCTGGATGCCGACGAGGAGGCGGACACTCGGGCAGAGAGGAGACTCACCGCCCCCACGCCTGCAGTGTGCGAGGCGCAGAGCGAGAAGCTCCACTTCGCCTTCACGATCGCCGGCTCGAGCAGCATGTGCTCGAACCTCGTGCTCGGCCTCTTCTTCGACCGGTGCGCGGCGCTTCCAGCGCGAAAACGCGAGCTGTGAGCTGAGCGCTGTGCTGACGACGCCTGCGTCGTTGATGGGCTGGCATACCCTCTCAACAGGTTCGGGCCGCGCTACACCAAGGTGCTGTCGCTGGCGCTGCTGGCCGTCGGCGCGCTGCTGATGGGTCACGCGCGGCACGGCGCGCCGCTCGACCTGCTGCTCCCGGGGATGGCGCTCATCGGCTTCTCCGGACCGGGCGTGCAGCTCTCGGGCATCCACCTGTCGAACCTCTTCCCGGACGCCAAGG
>JAASGM010000185.1:0-31010 GCA_023334215.1 Globisporangium cystogenes | reverse complement strand
GCATCACGAGCCACACTTCGCCGCTCGAGTTGCGCCGCACGACCTCGTCCCACCGGATCGCGTCTTTGCGCACGCGCGTCTCGAACTCACCGAGGCGCTGCTTGCACACGTCCTGCAGCCCGACGCACCCGAGCTTCGTCGGATCTCGCCGCCTGCTTGGTGTTGGCGGATTTCGGAGTACAGCGAATTAGCACTATCATGACGCGAATTATAGCTAAAACAATGGTATTCGCAATAAAACGTGTGTTGACAGCTGTTGTTGCAGGTGGACACTCTCGATGGACAGACATCTAAATGATGCGGTTGCCGAGCGCCGAGGAGATGAGCAGCAGCGCCATGTCGACCGTGAGCTGCGCGCCGGAGCCCGGGGAGAGCGTCGGGTTCACCTCGACCATGTCGAGGCCGCAGAGCAGGTTCGTCTCCGCCGTGGCCTCGGCCACGTAGTGCGCCTCGCGCCACGTGAGCCCGCCGCGCACGGTGGTGCCCGTGGACGGCGCCAGCAGCGGATCCACGGCGTCGATGTCGTAGCTCATGTGAAGCGGACGCTCCTGCTTGGCGCACAGATGGTCGAGCGCCATCTCCATCGTCTTGCCGATGCCGTAGCGGTCCACCTCCTGCATCGTGAACGCCTTGATGCCGAGCTCGCGGATGAGACGGCGCTCCGGCGCGTCCACGTCGCGCAGACCGATATACACGAGCTGCTCCGGGTTCATCATCGGGCCGTTCGCGAGCCACTCAAGGCCCGGGATCTTGGATGTGTCCACGAGCCCCTTCATGAGGAACGAGATCGGCATGCCGTGCATGTTGCCCGAGCCTGACACTGCGGGCGTGTTGATGTCCGCGTGCGCGTCGACCCAGATGACGCCCGCGTCCGGATGCGCCGAGAACAGCCCCGCGAGCGAGCCGGCGCCGATCGTGTGGTCACCGCCAAGCACGAGGCAGAACTTGCCCTCGCGCGCCTTCTGCTCGTAGATCTCCTTGATCTGCCGCAGCCCGTTGCCCACTGCGAACATCACCAGCAACGACGACCCTCAGTACAGCCACGCAAGAGCTATCGTTGCGCTTGCGATAGAACACAATTGCTGACGCACCTGGGAAGCTGTGCTTGGCGAGTCCGTAGCGAGGGTCGAGCATCGGGTCACCCCGCGACGGCGGAACGAACACGAGGTTCCCGGTCTCCTCCACCGACCACCCGAGGTCCACGAGCACCTTGTGCAGTCCTTTTGAGCGCAAAGCGTCCGCAGTGAGCGCCACCGCGCAGTTCCAGCATTTCAGCAGCAGAAGCAGAGGCACACACCAGCTTCGCGCAGGAGGTCAGGGCCGGAGTCCGTGCCGAGCAGAGGCTGGCCGTCTATAGTCGCACGCGGCATCACGCACAGATAGTCCCGAGTCAATACCAGCAACCACCACTCTGCAACAACGCACTCTAGACACCCAGCACAACGCACAGGTCATGGGCGCGCCGATGACCGCGACGGTCTGCGGCAGCTGGAGGTGCTTGTTCTCGAGATCGCCGGCGTGACGCTGCGGGCGAACCTCGGACCACGCGCGCGTGGCCGTGGAGCTGATGAGCCGGGCGCTGTCGCTGCTGCGGCGGGCGGCGAGGGGTGCGAGCGACTTGGCGAGCGTCGAGGTCATCGCGGAACGAGCGAGAGCGCAGGTGGTGGTGACGAGCGGTGGGCGAGAGCGAGCAGATCCAGAAGTGACGAGTGACGTCTGTTTGCTCGGCTTCATTCACTCGTTTTACATAGCCCGTCGCATCCAAACTAATGCGTCGTTCACAGTATATCGAACGAAACTCTTGAATGAAGAAAGAAGGTGGCACAGTGAGCAACATCAATGCGAAAGCCTGTTTATGTGCAACACAATCTGAGAGACTTTCTGAGAGACTTTTGCGGCCTGTTTATGTGTATCTAAAACCTGAGAGACTTTTGAG
Source organism: Globisporangium cystogenes (assembly GCA_023334215.1). Lineage (NCBI taxonomy): Eukaryota > Oomycota > Peronosporomycetes > Pythiales > Pythiaceae > Globisporangium > Globisporangium cystogenes. The sequence continues at coordinate 29,074 of JAASGM010000185.1, read as the reverse complement.
CCCATTTTCTGTGCATGAGAGACTTCCAGAAGTACACACGCACGCTTGAAGCTGCTCTTCAAGCGCATCGAGGGTGGAGCTTGCGGCGATCCTCCTCCACCCACTCCATCCACGCGATCGCTTCCGCATGACGTAGCATGCTTACGCGCTAGTGCGCCGCCTTCTTGCCCTTCTTCTTCTGACCCGCAGCAGCAGAGGAACCGGCCAGAAACCCCCCGTCCTCCAGCACACCGCGTGCCGTCGTGTTAATGTGCCGGAAGCGATCGGGGCCGAGCAGGATGCCACCGAACCAGCGCGTGACCACGACCGCAACGTTCTCAGCTTTCGTGAGCTCCAGCAGATGCGAGAGCTTGCTGCCGGCGCCGTCCTCGCCGTCCTCGTCGTTGTCCTTCACGACAAAGTCTCCCACGATCCGGTACGCGAGCATGTTGTGGATCGCGCGCTCGATCTTGCGGTCGTCCAGCAGCAGCGCCAGAAACGAACGCACGTCTTCGACGCAGTGCACCGGGCACGCGTGGCCCACGAACGTGCTCTTGCGGTCCGTGAACGGCTCGCCGTGGAAGATCAGCGGCGCCAGCCTCGCCTCGCGCTCCACGTCGCGCACGGCTTGCGCAGTTCGCACGCGCGGCCGCAGCGTCTGCGGGTCCGAGGCGAACGAGACGCTGCCACCTTGTTCGTCGTTAGCAGCGAGTGCTTCTTCTCGTCTTGCCTCAGTATGTGCTTCGCTCGTATTGTCAAGCGAGAGACCAGACAAGCCGACGTCGCTGCTCGCGTACAGTTCGCGCACACTCTCCACCCATTCGTACAGACACACTTGGCCGTTCGAGCGCTGGAACACCGCGTCCTGAGCACACAATGAAGTCGTTAGAAGCAACGACTACACTCACAGACGGAGCTTGCGGCATCCGTACCAGATCCTGGAGGATCCGAGCCCTTTGCGCGTTCGTTAGCCCGAGCGACTCGTACACCTCGGCGATCGGCGCGTCTGTGGTCGGGTACCCGAGCGGCAGGTGTACAAGCAGCTGAATCGCGTGCGGCCCGGGCACTGCGAGTGTGAAGCAGCGCACGCCATCCGGATCGTCGAACGCGTCTTTGAACTGGAAGTCGCTCTCGTAGATGGACTGCGTCATTGTGCGGCAAGCGGTGGGTGAGCGCTCCGTTCTGCGCCGCCAACGCAGCGCAGGCGGCGCACCTGGAGCACCTCGATCTCCTCGTTCTGCATGCATAGCAGCAGTAGCAGCAGTGTCGGTGGTCAGCTGCAACCCGCCCGCCTCGCGCCGAGAGCACAACGCTGTGCACATGCGCACCTGGAGCTCCCGATTCATGCTTGTCAATCCAAGTATCGCACTTAGCGGGGAATGCGTGTCAAAAAAGTCCGAAAAGTCGACTTCGATGGAGCAGCGCAAGCGCACAGCGCCGGCGCTGGCGGCAGGCGGCGACGACCGCCTGGCGCTCAAGCGGCAGCGCAAGCAGCGCAAGTTCGCGGCCACGCAGTCCGGCGACTGGGAGCACTGCATGTTCCGCCTCGTGCGCAAGAATCGCTTCTGCAACATGGAGCGGTGCGTCCCAGTCGCGTGATGATGCAGCGCTGGTGGCGAGCAGAGCTGACGTCGCGCTGCTGTTGCTGCTGCTGGTGCTGCTGCTGGTGCTGCTGCTGGTGCGAACAGGATCGCTGGTGCGCAGTTCTGCGGGAACCACCTGCCCGCAGACTCGAACGTGACGAGCCACAAGGCCCGCAAGTTCAAGGAGGGCCTGCGCCAGCGCGTGCCGTGTCCCGTCGACAAGCGCCACACGGTGTACGTCTACGACCTCGACAAGCACGTGCTCGTGTGCAACAAGGCCAAGGACGCGGCCGCGATGGCGCTGCTGCCGTTCTACTCGGAGAACATCAACTCGGGAACCCACTGCGTGCGCGACGCCGACTCGGAGCCGAGTGCTGCGCCGGCAGTGGAAGCTGACGCCGCAGTTGGAGACGATGATGCGGTGGCGGGAGACGTGGCTGCTGACGCCGCTTCAGCGCACACCCGGCTGAGCGCGAAGGAAGAGCAAGGGCTCCTGGACAAGCTGGTGCGTGGAGCGTCTGCTTGTGTGGTGACTCGGAGCAAGTGTCGGTGCTCATTCTCCAGTCGGTGACCGCGACGCAGCTGATGGTCGACTTTGCGGACCTCTCGAGCCGCATCCACGCTGCGTACGAGCGCTGCGTCGGCGATATCCCGCTCCAGAAGCTCACGCACGCGTGCTGCGACGCGCTGTACGCGGAGAAGAAAGACGCGGGGGCGGCGAAGAACATCCTGCGCCACATCGAGCAGCAGGCGTCGATCCTCGGCCACATGGACCGTGTCAAGATGCTCGACGAGTCGGCAGTGTTTGTCGAGCTCGGCGCTGGTCGCGGGATGTTGTCGCTCGCGCTCGCCCAGAGCTTCAAGGACAGCGTGTACGTGCTCATCGACCGCGCGCACACCCGCGGCAAAGCGGATCGGTTCATCGAGAGCGTGGATATCGCATCGACCGCCGAGGACAGCGACCGCACCGTGAAGGCGTCGAAGAAAGTGGTCCGCGCGAAGATCGACATCCGCCACCTCAACTTCGCCGGCATGGAGCAGATCGTGGAGAGGCCCGTGGTGTGCATGTCCAAGCACCTGTGTGGCGTCGCGACGGATCTGTCGCTGCGAGCGATCACGCAGACTCTGCCGCACGGATCCGACAGCAGCGGCATCAACGCCGAAGCAAGCACTGAAGGCGGCGGGTCTTTGAACGGCGCGACGCCATCTGCGAGTCCTCACTTTCGAGGCCTGGCGGTCGCGCTGTGCTGCCACCACGTGTGCGCGTGGGAGGACTACGCGAACCCGGAGTTCTTCGAGGCGCAGGGGTTCCACGCGCGCGAGTTCGCTCTGCTCACGGGCATGACTTCCTGGGCGACATGCGGCATGGGACTTGAAGGCGGCGCAGTCGAGCACGCGCTGGGCATCAGGTGCGTTCGTTGACGAGATGTGGTGATGGCGTCCCGCCGAGAGTACTGAACAATGCCCTGTACCCTCCTTCCGACAGCAAAGCGGACCGAATCGTGCTCGGCCGCAAGTGCAAACGCGTGCTGGACGCCGGTCGCGCGGCGTACCTCGAGCACCACCAGCTACACACGCAACTGGTGCACTACTGCGAAGAGGACGACAGCATCGAGAACTGCCTGCTGCTCGCGTGGCGCTAGCTTGAGACGCTGTAACCGGAGTTGATCTCGTTGCTGTCGATCGGATCCGATCTCAGAAGTTCGTTGAGTGAGTTCGTGATGTTCGTGATGTTCGTCCTGGAGCGCACCCCTGAAGAACAATGGATCACAAGGCGGCGTGAGATTGGACAACTGCAGAGTTCGAGAGTTCGAGAGTTCAAGAGATAGAGAGAGGAGGTCGCTGTCTACTTTCGTCTCCTTCCAGTTCTGAACATCGCATCCTCGTCGGTGGCAAGCGTCACTCTCATCCACTTTCGGTTGTTCGCTAGCCAAGCACACACACGCGCGCACGCACACAACGAGCTCGTATGGCAGGTGTTCTCGCACGTGTGCGGGCGGCGGCGGCGTGCGTGTGGCGCTCCGTGCACAGCGAGGACCAGCTTGAGTACTCCGTCGAGCGCATGCTCGCCTTCCGCGAGTACTCGGACAGCGTCTCGAACCTCCGCGTCCTCCTCGTGCTGGTTCTGAACTTGTGTCCCTCGTTCCTCGTGCTCCTCCTGATCGACGTGATCCCGCTGCAAGACCCGAGCGCTGGCTGGAGTGCGAACGTCTCGTTCTGGATCCGCACGACCATCACGTCGCTTGTCGTCACCGGGGGCGTCATGACGCATGCGCAAGCCTTGATCCCGACGCTCGACCTCAAGGCGAAGCGGATCGTCATCATCGTAGCTGGGACCGCGATCGGATACACGGGATCTGTCATGCTCATCGGAGCGCTCTGGACGTTCCCGGTGCCGTTCACGTTCGCGGTCGCTTCGAGTCCGTGGACGACGTGTCTGAGCACGCTCGTGGTTCTCACAGACCGGACGCGAGACCGAACGCAGCTCCTCGCGTTCTTGCGCGTGATCCGAGATGTCGGCATCCAGTCGAGCACGGTCATCTTGTACGCGATCTACAACGCGGTCTTCATTAGGCTCCGAGGACCAGCTCAGCTCGCGTTCGTGCTGCTTCTGCCAATCTTCAAGCACTTGTTCAAGATCCTCGTCGCGAAGCTCCACTCCTCAATCGACGGCGATCTCCTGCTCGCGGTTCGGTCAAGTATCGACATCTTCGACGCGCTCTACACAACCAAATGCATGCAGTCCGCCGGGTCGATTGAGGTCGGGCTCGGCGTCATCGCTATCGACGTCACCATCAATTTGCACGCGGTGTATGCGATCACCAAGCGCACGAAGACACTCCGAGAGATGTTCGATGCTCAAGTGGTTCGAGGCGACGGCAGCACCGACACTGCGATGACAAAGACTGGAGGAGCAGCTACGACGACCTCGATCCACGGCGGCGAGAGTGCAGTGAGTTCAGCTTCTCCGCTCGCGGCGATGCTTTCGACTCCAGGAGAGACGTACCACGCGAGCTTCTTCCTCCAGTTCCTGCTGACCAACGTCAAGCGCCTCGAGACGCACTCGCTCCGGTTCGCGTCCACTGATCGCTACAAGCTCTCGGATCTCGCCCGCGAGGACCAGAGGATCATCAGTCAGTCCGCGCTGCCTGTGCACACTGGTGACAAGCGGCGCGCGAACCACAACTCGCCTTCAAAGTGGAACATCTCGCACAGCGCGGTCGCTCCGTTTGACTTGGGACTGGCCAACGCTACGGTTGTCGTTCCACGACCCCCGAGTAGCTTGGACAGGGGCGTCGCGCCGAGCACCACATGCCCCAAGGACGACGACGCTGCCAGGAGACAGACCATCGTGCAAGAGTCCATGCGGCTGCTGCACGAGTGCGAGAGCATCGCCGTGATCGAGTACATCGAGACCGTCGTGCCAGTCTTCTACGCGCTCTACATCTCGATCCTCTTCCACCTCCCGAACGCCAAGTACTACGACGACATGCGCCACGTGAGTACTGGACGACTGCACGCCGTCGTGCTCAACATCCTCGTGTACGCGCTGCTGGAGTTGGTGAGTCTGGTGTGGGTGCACGGGATGCTGCAGCGCAACTTCGGCATCTCGCTCTTCCGGCAGCTCGCGTTCACGCTCGAGAACGAGTGGCGCCAGTTCCAGGGCTACTTCGCGTCGTGGATCGTGATCACGTTCCAGATCCTGCTGCTGCACTTCGGTACGTCACGTTCGTGCGCTCTTGCGGTGTTGCTACTACTACTGCTGCTGATCTGTGGCCAACGCTCCCACTCGCTCGTCCCAGGCACCGACATATCACTCGAGTTCGCGTGGGTCCACCGAGGCGGCAAGCACCACGACTAGCACCTGGCAGCGACGAGAAGCTCGGGTGCTATGATGCAACGAGGAGAAGCAGCCGCCGCCTTCGATTCGCTTCCTGCGCGCCGCTCGTCTCGCCGCGCGCTGCGTGCTCATCGGTGCAGGTTGATCGGGATCTGCTGGCGCGCCAGGCGCTTGTTCCGCGAGCCCTCGCCGGGGTGCAGCGGCGGCCGCGAGCCGCCGAACGGCGCGCCGTTGCCCAGCGCCAGGTCGAGGTCCTCGGTCGCCGAGAAGCCGTCGGCGTCCCGCAAGCTCGCCCTCGCCGCCTGCTCCTGCCGGTCGCTCTCGCGCGTCACGAGCTGGAACTGCACGGGCGGGAGCCGCACGCCGTACTCGTTCGAGATGGGCGGCAGCGGCACGCTGTTGCGCTTGTCCGCGAGCTCCATCATGAGCTGCAGCAGCAGACACGGCGGCGCGTTAGCTCCACGCACCACCACGACCACCACGACCACGACGCAGAGGACGCGGCGTGCGTTATCTCTCTCTCTCTCTCTCTGTCATCACCTCTCGCGACGGCAGCTGCGCGTAGTGGTGGTTCAGGCGCGAGGCGATCGCGAGGCGGATGTCGTCGGCGTCCAGCGCCTGCTTGGCCGCGTACGCGGAGTACTCCTGCGCGTCCAGCAGGATCTCCGTCACGTAGCCTAGCAGCCAGCAGCTGTGAGTCGGAGGTAGGGGAGGGCGGCAGCTGCGCAACACGGACGATGGCGCTGACGTCACGCACGGTGCACGAACTCCTGCAGCTGGCTGACGACGCGCGGGTCGTGGCGCTCGGCGCCCATGGACGCCAGCACGCGGCGCATCGCGAGCGCGTCCAGCGGCAGCCGCTCGTCGGCCGCGCGCTCCGAGGCGCCGCCGTCGTCCTCGTGGATGCCCTTGAGGTTCTGGAGCTTGAGCGCGTTCTCGCTGCCCGCGAGCGCCGAGGACGCCGCCGACGCGGCTGCGGCCGCCGCTGCCGCCGATGACGACGATGACGACGACGCGGAGAGCGCGCTCTTGGGCTTCGTCGGCATGGCCGCGGACGACGGCTTCGCCATGAGGGGCTCGTTTGGCTCGGAATGTGCAATAGAGAACAGCGCGTGGTGCATTTTGCATAGTGCTAAAAACGGGGGAGTGTGTCTCTCTCCTCCCTTCTTTTTCGCACTATCACTTGTCGGCGATGCCGCCAGCCGTGAGCTGGAGCGGGTCGAGCAGCTTGTCGAGCTCGTCGGCCGAGAGGCTCGAGTACTCCATGGCCACGTCCTTGACGGAGCGGCCGTCCTTGTAGGCGGCCTTGGCGATCTTCGCGCCCACGTCGTAGCCCACGATCGGGTTGAGCGCCGTGACGAGGATCGGGTTCTTGCCCACGAGCTCCGCCACGCGCGACTCGTTGACCGCGAAGCCCGCGACCGCCTTGTCCGCCAGCAGCCGGCACGCGTGCGCGAGCAGGAAGAGCGACTGCAGCACGCTGTTGGCGAGCACCGGCAGCATCACGTTGAGCTGGAAGGACCCGGACTGGCCCGCGACCGTGGCCGTGACGTCGTTCCCCATCACCTGCGCGCACACCATCGCGACGGCCTCCGGGATCACCGGGTTGATCTTGCCCGGCATGATGCTCGAGCCGGGCTGCAGCGCCGGCAGCGCGATCTCGCCGAGCCCGGCGATCGGCCCCGAGTTCATCCAGCGCAGGTCGTTCGAGATCTTCATGAGGCTCACGGCGAGCACCTTGAGCTGCGCGCTGAGCTCGACGATCGCGTCCGGCGCGCTCAGCGCCTCGAACAGGTTGTCGTTCTGCGCGAACGGCGCGCCAAGCTGCTGCGACAGGATCTCGCACACCTTGGTGCCGAACTGCGGGTGCGCGTTGACGCCCGTGCCGACCGCGGTGCCGCCGATCGCGAGCAGGCGCACGCGCTCGAGCGCCGAGCGGACGCGCGCGATGTTCTTGGCGATCTGCGACGACCAGCCGCTCAGCTCCTGGCCGAGCGTCACGGGCATCGCGTCCATGAGGTGCGTGCGGCCCGTGATCACGACGCGCGCGACGCTCGCGGCCTTGGCGTCGATCGTCGCCACGAGGTGCGCCATCGCCGGCAGCAGGCTCTCGCTCGCCTCGAGGTACGCGGCCACGCCGATCGACGTCGGCATGACGTCGTTCGAGGACTGCGACATGTTGACGTGGTCGTTCGGGTGCACCTTGCTGCCGAGCGCGCGCGCCGCGACGGTCGCGATGACCTCGTTCAGGTTCATGTTGGTGCTCGTGCCGCTGCCGGTCTGGAAGATCGAGATGGGGAACTGGTCCTGGAAGCGCGGGAAGTCGCCGACGATCTCGTCCACCGCGGCGTGGATCGCGCGCGCCATGTCGGCGTCCAGCAGCCCGAGGTCGCGGTTCGCGGTCGCGCACGCCTTCTTGAGCTGCGCCATGGCCGTGAGCAGCCGCGGCGTGAACGGGTGCCCGAACGGGAAGTTGTCCACCGCGCGCTGCGTCTGCGCCGTGTAGAGCGCGTGCAGCGGCACGTTCACGACGCCCATGGTGTCGTGCTCCTGGCGGAAGCCCGCGGGGGCGGCGCTGTTGCTGCTGTCGGCCATCGTGGGGGAGGAGCTCTTGGAGGTGGCTTGCGCAGGTGTCGGCAGAATCGAGAGTGACGTCAAATTTCTGCTTGGTGACGCTGCCGCAGAATCAACCATACTCCAGCATCATTTTTACACTAAAACCAAGAGATATATTGTATTATTCCTTGTTTTATATAAAATGTTCTGGATGTGTTGCGAACATGTTTGTGCAGCCAAGCCTCAACGACACAAAGACGGGGCGTTGCTTACGTTGAACTCGATCTTGGAGGTCGAGCTTGGACGCGCGGGTATCGAGGTCGAGGTCGAGGTGTCACCTGCTCTGCAAGTGTGCGTGGCGGGTCGGAAGCGTTCCTGCTTACAGAGTCACATTGCGACGAAACGCCAAACGCGGAGCAGCCTCCTCGCGATGTGGACGTTCGAGCCTGCGCGTCCTGCGCGAGTGCGTGCCGACTTGGCTGCGCGTGGTGCTCTGCTGCGCTCGTCGCCTGACGCTGCTGGAGGCGCGTAGACCCCGTTCCACGCAGACCTGCTGGCGACTGCGTTCAAGCCCAGCGACGCGTTCGTGCACGCGGCGTCGCTCAACCAGGTCGAAGTCGTGAAGAAGTGGTGCGGTCAGCACTCGGAAGTCTGATCTCGTATCGCTGCTGATCAACATGTACGCCCCTTCCAGGATCGCTCGCAGGCACGACGTGAACGAGCCGGACGCGGAGGGCAACCGCGCGCTCTGCATGGCGGCGCAGAACCAATGCGTTCCGGTGCTCGAGCTGCTGCTCGCTCATGGCGCGGATGTGAACTTGCGGCAGCGCGATGTACGTATGTGGGCTGCTGCATGCTGCATCGTGTCGGACGCAGGGTGAGGACTGTCAACTCACTGGTGTCGTGTCCTTGGATAGGGCAAATCCGCGTTGCACGTCGCCTGCACATGGGGTCGTCGCGAAGCCGCCGAGATTCTGCTCGAGGGCCACGCCAGGCTCCACCTCCGAGACAACGAGGTCGCTGTTGACTCGAAACCGATACGGTGACCTACGGGATGCTGTGGACGCTCACTGGGCGGTGTACTCGACAGGGACAAGTGCCGCTCCACTCTGCGTGCAGGAACGGCCACGGAGCTCTCGTGCGGCTGCTTCTTCGCGCGGGTGTGGACCCGTTTCTGACTGATGAGTGCGGCTCAACGCCACTCGATCTCGCGCGCGACTGGCAGCGTGTCGACATCCTGGAGATACTGCAAGGTGCGTTCGGGTCGAGCTCCGTGCCCACAACGATGACGTCGCATGACGCGACTTTCTTCTGCGAGTGCGGATCGACAGCGTACCAAGCGACAGAGTTTCGAGCCGCGACAGTCCAGCGCGTCACGCTTCTCGCGGTCGGTGTCTCTCGCCGCACAGAAGTTCCTCGCTCCATCTACGGCATCATTCTCGGCTTCCTTTGCTGAGAGCTCGATGGTGAGTCGATACGAGCCGATACGATCAACGATACTTCTTATGTCGACTGGACGAGTCGGCGGTGTTCGAATCACCCGGAGCTGCAAGTTTGTCATCGGATTTGTCACCTTGCGATCGGGGTCGTCTCCAGTGAGGGACTCGAGCGCTGGTCATGCACAGCTCAGTGCGAGCAAACTGGGACAATCAAAACTCACGCTAGAAGATCACCGTCCAGCTCGCCCTGTCGACATCGCCGCCGGTGGTTGCTGCAAGTTTCACAACATGCTGATCATTCTTTCGCACCGTTTCCCACACGTGCTGCAGTACATGAAACGAAGCGCGTCGACTGCTTGTAGCGCGGCAGCATGACGGTGCCTGGAGGAAGAGGAAGGAGGAGGAAGAGCTGCACGCGCACGGGCGACGGAGGTGATGAAGGTGCGAAGGCTCTCGATTCGGCTGTCCGACTCGTTCCGGGCTCGCGCTCAGTGCCTCTCAGAATGAGGCTATCGTGGACACAGAGACCGAATACCGAATCGTTTTTCCGTATCAAGCTCCTGATCGCGCAACGCTTCCTGCACGCGACTCGCCTGTTCGAGAACCACTCCAGTGCAGTGGTCCAGGTCGTGTACACGCCAGGCGTCTCCGACCGCTTTGCCACGACATATCGATCCGTGTCTGGGATGCGTCAGACAACTCGTTCGGCCTCGTCGGGAACGCCGACGTGCCCACGTATCGGCATGTGAGCGCGCTTGAATCGCTGTCACACATTGCTCGCGGACTACGACCCGACCGCCCTGGCCTCACGTGCAAACATGACGTATGCCCTCTCCGCGTGTGGGATTGGAACGTTTCGGCTGCTATCAACATTCTCTAGCTCCGCGTTCGCAGCGATCACCCTGAGGATCATCCATCCGTATTTCTGCGCTCGACGGTGTTGTGTTGCTCCAGCTCCAGCTGATGGCACGCTGAGATCACTATCGATACGATCTATTTGAGTTTTGACTCACGTGACGGTCGCGATGCCGCTGTCGCCGTCCGTCGTCTCCATGACGTCGCTGCTGCAAGTGGACCTGGCGTCCCTGAGCCCCGACGTCGTGGTGGTTCGTATGCGCCTTCAGCAGCAGCGGCGCTGGATTGGAGGTTGACGACGCTAAACACCTGTAGCAATACTCGAGCAAAGTCATCCAACTCCAGCCTCCGCGAGCCATCTCTCAAGTGCGTGTGCTTGTTCGGATGAACTCGGTTCGCTTGGAGTACGAGGCGGCTCTCTTATGGCTCAGATCCATGACAATCAACGCGACAGGAGAAGCTCCAGATGCTCTTCGTTCTGGCGCAGAAGCTGCTCCGGTGCGTCTCGCTGTCGGTCTCGGTGATCAGATCACGACACTCGCTTTCTTACGTGCGATGCGCTTGTGCGGAGGCGTGTAGGTGGTTCGTGGAGGAGCGCTGCGCGCTTGAGCGCGTGAATCTCGGTACGTATTCCGAAAAGATCAAAGTGGACTCTGTACACGCCATGCTATCTGCCGCTCCTGATCAACCAGCTCGTTTCAGGTCTGGAGAGAGAGCTGCTCGACGTGCTGGGAGCTATCCGAACACAAGCCAATGACAACGGGTGCGCGGACGTTGCGATTGATGATGTCGTGGGTTGCAGGCGCTGACATTCGCCTCGCACAGGTTCCGTGCTTCAGATGCCAGCCCGAGTGATGTTCCAGTGGCTGGCGATCAGGACGAACTCCTGCTCCGAGTGTTCGCGTCCGACCACCAAACCATGGTCCAGACACTTGCAGCAACACACACAAACAGTGTAATCGCCTCCGCAACGCCTGTGTTGGACCTTCCTGCTCCGGTTCAAGTTGACTGCGACACAACGAGCAACTCGGACGACGAAGGATCTCCGACCGATTCTCCGGACCGCGACGTTGCGCGCAGTGAACCAGAGTCGATTCGAGTCAAGGAGGAACTCGCGCCACCACCACCCCAACCATCCCCGGCTGCTGACCTCCCTGCGTGGCAGATCTTCCCAGAAGACACAAGCCAGCTCTTCATCTCCGTGAGAGAGTCCGAGCAAGTGAAGCATCGCTTGCTCGGACTCGAACGAAGCACCACGCCGGACGAAGCTGTGGTGGCTCCAGAACCTGCGCTGCTCGTGTTCTCGCCAGTCGTTCCCGTCACGCCTCCGAAGTCAGCATTGCAAGTCTACCACGAAGTCCACTACTCGGTCATTCGGCTCCAGAAGTTCACGCGCGGCTACTTGGTATGGCGCTCGCACGCTCCCCTGTCGTCATGACAGACGCTCACTCTCTTCTGTTCGACTGTGTGCTGCGCCAGACCAGGCGGAGGTTCTTCCGGATGCTCGAAGAACTCGTGATGAAGAGCTGCGCGTGAGCAAGTTGCTCGAGGGACAAGATCCGCACACTCCCATCGAGCGAGCACATGAACAGCGTTCGATGCATACTCGCAGCCAGATCCGCCTCCTGCATCCTCGGTCGTGAACACCCACGCACTCACTCGGACCTTGGTAGTCCACCACTGGCCGCGCCGATCCTGTCTACCCACTCTCCTACCCCCGGCTGTGCTCCCGACCACCTCAGTTTGCTGCATCGAGTCGCCGCTCCCTCCTTCCTCCACCTCCGCCGCTTGTTCCAACACCAGAATTGCCCCCTTCTCCCCTCCACGCCCTTGTGCCCTCGACGCTCGAAGGCACGAACGCTATTGCCCGTTGCGGTCCATGCGAACGGAGATCACACGCCCGTTCACCTCCGCTCGGTCGTAGCGCTCTGTCAACCACCGCCCACCCACCACCGATCCACCAGTAAGCTCTCCAGTCCACCACAAGCACGGCACAGGACACCACTGCCCCAGCTCCCCCCGCATCCCACCCACCAATCGCTTCCCACGCGTGCTGTGAGTTGAAGAACCGCACGAGTCCAAACCCGCGCACGCGACCGTCCGGGTACTCTGGCATCTCCGCGCGCTCGACGGGACCAACCGTCGCGAAGAGCTCCTTCAGACTCTTCCAGTGCGTCTCCAACGGCAGCTACCAGCAGGCAACTCGTACAGTCAGCTCTTGTCACTAGCACCAACATGATGCAGCAAGGACGCACGTTGCCGATGAAGATCTGGCGCTCGGCGCCGCGGCCAAGGATCGGAGCGTATGGAGGAGGCATGTGCTGGAACTGGTGCGGCGGCGGCGGCACGTACTGGTGCGCGAAGTGCGGCGGCGGCGGGAGCTGCGGCGGGTAGTACTCCACGGCTCCTGGTGGGTACTGTGCGCCAGCGCCACCTCCGCCGAAGCGCGTGCGCTTGACGATGTCCGAGATGCTGCCGCCCTCCGGCTCGCGGTCCTCGCGCACGAAGATCATGCGGTCGCCGAGGATCGAGTTTGTGAGCTGCTCGATCGCGCTCTGCGCCTCCTCTCGCTTGCTGTACTCCACGAGCCCGCAGCCCTTCGAGCGCCCGCTCGGCTCCTCCAAGACTGCGAGTCATCACCGCACCGCAGGCATCGAGTGTCAGTGGCGCAGCCTTTGACCAGGCGAGAGCGGTCCGACCATCACTCACCGTCCGCATGCACGACCCGGCCGACCTGCTTCATGTGGTCCTTGAGGTCCTGCCACTTGATGTTCCACGCGAGGTTCCCGACGTACACGCGGCAGCCCGAGTTCGGCCGCGCGCGCCGGTCCTCGCGGTCCATGCGCACAAAGATCGTGCGGCCGTCGAGCACCGAGTCGTTGAGCTGCGCCACGGCCTCGTCGGCGTCCGCGGCGGTCGCGAACGTCACGACGGCGCAGCCCTTGGAGCGCCCGCCGGCTTCGAGGATGTCGACGTGCAGCACGGCGCCGGCCGCGCGCATGTGGTCCTTGAGCATCTGCCACGTCACGCCCCACGCCAAGTTCCCCACGTACACGCGCTGGCTCGCGCTCTCGGCCGGGGCGGCTCCTGCACGCAGCGGACCAGCGGATCAGTTCCAGGGATTCCCCCTCCGCCTGCTGAGAACGCACCGCCGCCCTGCTGGCCGGCGAAGCGCGGCGCGCGCGCCTGGTACGGCGCCGAGTGGGCGAGGCGGTCGGCACGCCGGCTGCTCAGTGCGTCGATCGGTCAGTTGATCAGTTGGTCAGTTGGTCAGTCGGCTGGGCGTCGTCGAGGGGAGAGAGGCGAAGACGTCGACGCACGAGCTGCGGAACTTGCCGCCCGCGAAGCCCCGCGGACTCGCGCTCGCGTCGTCGCGGAACGGGAAGCCGCCGTCGTTCGGAGTGATGGTCATGCTTCCATCGGCGGCGGCGCGCTGCTCGAGTTTGCGCTCGTCCACGATCTGCTCGAGGCTCATGTCGAGCTTCTTGGCGACGGCGTCGGCCATCGGGAGATAGTCGATTTTTCACAACGCGTGTTATCGATAGAAGTGGGAACTGCCTCATTCGATAGAAATCAATCAGTACGACTTACAAGAAATCCGAACCGGACGAGGTAGAAGTGGAGGACGAGAAGCGCTCGATGGCGGCGCGCAGCTGCGTCACAAGCTGCTGGATCTCCTGGACTCCGGAACCTGGTCGAGAGGCAGAGCGAGAACGAGTGAGCAACCGACGCTACCGACTCCTGAGAACCGAGAGAACCTCACCAGCCAAGCGCTGCGCCGGCAAGAGCTCCTCGAAGGTCTTCGCCACAGTCTTCAGCTGCTCGTCCAAGTCACTGAACATTGCCACCCCCGCGGCAACAACAGTCAGGACCGGACGGGCGAACGCGATTTCCCCCAACTGCAAGCAGAGCGCACCTGATCGTCGACAACATGGCCGCTTCCGACGATCCAGGATGGAACAAGGGACGATCACCAGATCTTCCCTTGGCTGGAGACGCGATGCGCTCGACCGCCGGGACTTGTTCGTAGCCTGCTGCGAACGCGCTCAGCGAAGCTTCGGCTTGGTTGCCGCGGTTTCTTGTGCCAGAAGACGATGTCGCTGACGCCACGTCGGGCGTGTACCCCGAAGTGAACGTGCTGAGCGATGCCGACACAGACGGCAGCGACACGCTCTCATTTACAGGAACGTCGTTCTGGGTGTCGTTGCTCGCGTAGCCAGATGTGAACGCGCTGATGGAGGCATTCACGCCTGGTGCACCATCGAGGCTTGTCCTGGATGCTTCGCTGTGAGCCGCTTCAGCTCGAAAGCCAGACGTGAACGAACTCAAGGACTGGTCGACTCTGGACGGAATCTGCTCGGCGCTGCTCATCGCCTGGCTCACAACGGAGTATCCAGGTGTGAAGGCGCTGAGAGACGCCGTCACAGCAGCCAACGAAATGCTCTCACTGACTCTGACGCTGCTGTCGGCTCCACTGCTGCTCGCATACCCGGCTGTGAACGCGCTGATCGACGCACTCACTGCTGCCGTCGCTGCAACGTCCACACTCTCGCGGAAGGTTCCGTCCTGGGAACTGTTGTTCACGGCTTGAAAGCCTGTGGTGAACGCACTCAGTGAGACGTCGACTCTTGGCGATCGCATTTCTTCGGACTGCTGCTCTTGACCTCTTGAATCGCAACGATCGCCTTGCACGGTCCGGAGCACAGCTATGTCGATCGACTGGAGCAGCTCCTCCGGGATGTCTGCGCGACGAGTCGGCACAAGTCGTTGGGGTTGCTCGTTCTCGATGCTGGTGTTCTCGCTGGTATCCTGGGCCACGGCGTCTGGACTGTCTAGAGCTGAGCGGATCTCGTCGGTCTGCTCCGGAACAGCACTTACTTCGATGTCCATGCTCGTTCGTTTCTTCTGCGCCGTTGCGGTGCTCTCAGCGTCGCCACGAGTCGGGTCCTCGGACGAAGTCTTGCTGGGTTTCAGCAACCCGAGCTGCAGTAACTTGCTGTTCATCGCAGCAACTGCATTCGCGGTATCGATCTGCTTCTGTCTCTTCTCGAGTTGTTCGCGCTCCAGCGCGAGTGAGCTCGACACCCCCAGCGAACTCCGCGCCATGACGTTGAGGTTCCCGACCGACAGGTTCAACACGTGCTCTGCAGCCGGCGTCGAACGTCTTTGGCTATCGACGACCAGCGAGACGTGTTTGCTGCGAGGGATGTCGAGTCGGTGCACCTCGCCGCTCTGCTGTTTGATGAAGATCGTGTCGTCTGACTCAGCCTCATACTCTTCGCCGTCGTTCTCTCCTGGAACTCGATCGTCGCTGAGGTTGATGCCGCCATCGATGTTGGCATGGCTTACATCGTCGTCACGAGACTGTCGCTGGAATGGCTGGGCATCCGCCTGCCTGCCCCATTTCGCGCCAGCAAGCTGCCGTGGAATGATGCGCTGCTGGGTGGCCTTCGTCGTCTTCTTCGACTCGCTCGGTTTCACGGTCTTCGCCCAGTCTGGCGTCTGCGATCTGTCGATTGCGAAATGAACTCTCTCCTCCATCACGTCTGGCTCGACATCGTTGTCGGCAACATGGACAGTCGCCTTGGCGCTCTGCCGCGTTCGCATCCACTCCTCCATCGGGATCTTTGACATTGGACCAGGAGGCGCCAGCGCTGCCGGTTTTGCCTTCCATCCCTTCGCATCACTCTTCTTCGGTAGTGCAGAGAGTGGTGTCGTTGGAGACGATGACGCGTCGGAGCGTTTGTCTGACGCATGCGTCGTCGCTGGTGGAGACCCGCCGCTGTTCTGCGGAGAGTCTGGAAGCGCGGAGCGAGGCTTCACGAGAGCCACCGGCTGCGAGGTCCTCTGCGCTTTTGATGCTGGAACCGGCGGTGCAGGCGGGGGCATGAGCGGTTCCTGGACTGTCGGCTCAAGTTTGGTCGCAACTGGAGGAGGAACCGGGTTCAGCGCCTGGACATCGGCCACTCGAGGAAGCCTTGACTTGATGGCAGACTGGATCTCCTCCGAGAGCCTCCAGACGAAGATGCAGCCGTCGCTGCTCGCGGACACGAGTCGACGGCAGTCCGGAGTGAACTTCACAGCGGTGATCGCCTCGCCGTGACCCGTGGCGTCAGCGAGGGTCTCCCCGGTTGCGATGTCGACGATATGAATAGTCTTGTCGGCCAAAGACCCGCTCATCGCGACGCATAAGTTGGCGGGACACACGTCGATGCGATGCTGCTCGCCGACGTGATGAGACTTGACGAGCGTGCCCGCGCTCACGCTGTGGATGTCGAGGCGGTTGTTGCACGATGTGAGCAGGAACTCGTCGTTCGACGTAAGAGCCATGTCAAAGATCTTGGCGCCGCTGAACGGAATGGAGTTGTAGCGACTCACCTTCCCATCCATGCTGACTTCAGAGACCACGACGGTCTTGTCGGCGCCGCAGCTGAGCAGCTTCTTGCCGTCGCGCGTGAACTGGAGTGACGTCACGGCTCCAGAGTGGTTCTCCAGCGTGGCGAGCACCGCGTGTCCTTTGCTGCAGTCGTACACGTGCACAAGTCGGTCTCTGCCACCTGACGCCATCAGGCACGAGGTGCTCCCGCGAACGACTTGATTGCTCTCTGACTCGATCCCGGCGCTGAACGCGATGCACTGCACCTCTGCGTTGTGCGCTCCGATATCTCGTGTTCCCTTCAGCGTCGGTAGCTGGAGAACGGTGATGTTCCCTTCCTTGTCGCCCGCTACGACTTGGGTTTGGTCCGGATGGATGCTCACAGTGCGGAGTCCGTTCACTTGTCCGTGGTCTTGAGGAGGCGAGTGGATGTCGGGGATTTGGTCGTACGAGCACGTTCCGCCGAGCACTACAGTGTCTTCCTCGGCGAAGTCGCGCTCTTGGTCATGATACGTCACCCAGAGCATCTCTTGGCTGTACGGGTTCTGCCACGCAGTCGAAGCCGGTGTCTCCGATCTCTCGCTGAACCTGCTGCTGTTGCTCCTCGCTTGCTTGTGAAGGTCGAGGTGCCAGAAACGCATCGTGTTGTCATCCGAGCAAGTCACGAACGTCCCGTTCGGCACGAGGTCGAGTGTCGCGCCTGGACGCCGTCCTTCCTCCGAGGTGTACACGAGCTTCCCTTTCGCGCTGAGCCCTCGCACTCGCCCTGCGATCTTCAAGTCTCGAATGCAGCCGCTGTGGCACATGAACGAGTGCTCGACGCGGGCGTTCTGGATGTCCGACACGTCGTAGATGAACAGACTGCGGTCGCTGTACAGCACGATGACGTGCGACCCGGTGACGCGGACCGCGACCACCGCCGGGTATCGGTGCGGCTCGTCCGGGTGCAGGATGTTGGAGCTCGCGTCGTTCGGCTCGTTCGCTTTCCCGAGTGGTGGTGGGAACGGCATCGTCGCGCGGTACTCGAGCGTCGTCGGGTCGAAGAGACGGACGATGGAGCTCGAGCCGGCGACCGCGACGTAGGCTTCGGTGACGGAGATCGCGCTGCCGTGCGCCGCTTCGAGCGACACCAGCCGCTCCATGATGCACGACGCGCCGAAGCAGCACAGCGTCCCGTCAGACGTGACAGCGAACGTCTTAAGCTTGCACGCCCCGAAGCCGCACGCGATGCCCGTGAACGTCGCGTCCGACTTGGCGGACATGACGGCGTCTCGGTGCTGGATCTCGGGCACGCCGTCGACCTCGTAGCCCGTGAGCAGGAAGTCGTCGTGGTCGTCCAGGAACCAGAACTTGAAGTGCTTCTCGCCGACGGTCACGAAGAAGTTGCCTTCCTGGCAGTAGTCCATCGCCAGGACCTTCTCGAGCACCCGCGCGACGCCGACCGGCTTGCTGAGCATCGCGGCGTCGCCGCCAGCGCCGCTCCGCATGGCCTCGCGCAGGTCCCATACGAAGAGGTGCTGGTCGTGCACGAGTCCGGCCGAGAGCAAGTAGCGCCCGTCGCGGCTGAACGCCATGCACGCGACGCCGAACTTGTGGCGCTGCAGCTCGGCGCGCAGCGTGCCGTCGGCGCCGTCCCAGATCGTGATCGCCGGCACGTAGCCTTTCTCGCCGATGGCGAGGAACTGGCCGCTCGGCGAGAAGCAGAGGCTCGCGACGCTCTTCTCCACGCGGTAGTAGCGCACCTGCTTGTTGCGCCGCAGGTTGTAGATCACGACGATGCACCCGGCGGCGTACGCGGTCTCGCCCGTCGCCGGGTTCACGGCCACCATCGCGTTGCTCAGCGACGTGACGCCGAGCACGCGCTCGAGCGTGAGACGAGACGCTGCTGGCATCACCGCCGCCGACGCAGCAGCAGCAGCAGTGGACGCGCCAGGTGGTGACGCGGAGGAGGAGACGGGCGGCTCGCGTCGGCGCGCGTCGACCGCCAGCGTCCCCGTGCTGCTGGAGCTGCTCGGCATGCTCGATGTTGAAGTGTCGGTTGGTTGGTTGTCCAGGATCAGCTGTGGCAGCTGATTCACGTCTGAGTTCGACTTCTGATATGTTTCTCGTACTTAAACGCGTGTTTGCTGTAAACTGTCGCTAAACGAGTCGGACATGCCAAATCGAGAGCCTGCGCACCTTCGTCACCTCCGTCGCCCCGTGTGCAGCTCTTCCTCCTCCTCCTTCCTCTTCCTCCTGGCGCCGCCATGCTGCCGCGCTACAAGCAGACGACGCGCTTCGTGTCGCAGCCGCTCGCGCGCATGAAGAAGCCGGCGCTGGCGGCGGCGGCGGCCGCGCTCGTGCTCTTCTTCGTCTTCTTCCTCGCGCTCTCGGGCGACGACGTCGACGTCGGCGTCGACGCGCCGGCGTCGCCACCTCCTGCGCCAGTGCCAGCGCCGGTGGCTGTGAGGGTCCACGCGCCGACGCTCGAGCCGCTGGAGCCGGACGCACCGGACATCGGCCCCGACCTGCGGGACGCGCTGTCGCCGCACGACGTAGCGACCGGTGCTGACGCGACTGGCGCGACTGCTGCGCCGACTGCCGCGTCGTCGCTACCGTGGGCGCTGCGGCTGCTGCTGCCGCTGGTCGCTGGCTACTGCTTCGGGTTCCTCGGGTCCGTGCCGATCGCCGGCCCGACGTCCGCGATGGTGCTCAAGCTCGGCATCCAGGGAAAGTACCAGTCGGCGCTCACGATCGCGGTCGGCGGCGCGATCTCCGAGGCGGTGCGTGGCGCTGCGCTGACTGGCGACAGGAGGGCGCCGTGGGATGTGCTGCTGACTGTGCGCTTGCTGCACTGCACCAGACGTACGCCGGCATCGCGTTCTGGGGCTTCGGGAGCTTCCTGGCCGGCGCCAAGTTCCTCCTGCCCGTGTCCAAGTGCGTTCACGAGCCGACTTGCGGTGCTTGTCGCGCTCGCGCCAGACTGACGCAGCTGCCGCTGTTGCTTCCGCCAGAGTGCTCGGCGCTGTGATGTTCACCGCCGTCGGCATCGTCTTCCTGCGCTCGGAGATGAAGCAGTCGATGAAGCCCGAAGCGGACGCGTCGCAGCGCAAGGGGATCGGGAAGGCCCGCGACGAGGTGTTCAAGAACATCCTGCTGGGCATCACCATGTCGGGCATCAACCCGGCGCTCCTCGCAACGTACACGGGGGCGATCGCGTCCGGTTCGTTGGCTCTCGCGTGACTGGAGCGTCTTGGAACTTGCGTACGCTCACACAGATCCCGTCTCGTGTCGTGCTGCAGTGTACGGGACGGGCATGCTGGAGTTCAACCTGTTCCTCGCACTCGTGTTCGGGCTCGGCGTGTGCTCCGGCGTGTCGTCGTGGTTCTACCTTCTGCTGTCACTGCTCAAGAAGTACAAGCAGGTTCGTGCGCGGCGTGCGGTGGAGAGAGAGCTGCGCAGGCTCTCACCGTTGTCCCCGTGACGTGTGCAGCGCTTGAAAGACCAGACGATCAGCATGATCATGCGCTGCATGGGGTGCTTCCTGCTCACGCTCGGGCTCTTCTGCGCCAAGTCGTCGTTCGAGTACTTCGTCTGGGGCCCGCCTACCGAGGGGAAGTAGCGGGCCGCAGACACCCGACCATCATGAGCGAGGCGACCTCGTTCGCGGTCGAGAGCGAGAGGAGGCGTATGTATTGATAAGGCAAAAGTCCCTAGATTTTGAACTTGCTCTTGAGCGCAGCGAGTCTCGAGTCAAGCTCAGAAGCAGCCCCACCACCAGCAGCAGCAGCGCTGCCCTCCAGCAGTGCGACGAGGCTCTGAAGCTTCTCCAACTGGTTGTTGTCCAAGAAGTCGAGCACGAGCGCGAGCCGAGCGGTCTCCGAGAGCGCCTCCAGCGCGTCGACTGCGAACTCCGTTGGCGTCGTCTGGTCGACAGACTCGGGATCGGACTTCCAGTTCACGACCAAGACGTGAACGATCTCGGCGAAGAGGTCGGCGTCCAAGTCGGACCTGAAGATCTCGCCGAGCTTCGGGGCTCCTGTGAGCACCAAGTACCTTTGCAGTATCGACACGTCAGAATCGAAGCGTCAGGCGGCTGGAGGCGCAGACAACCACCGCAGTTAACGCACCGGAGCTTCTCAGCGTCGGTCTTGAGATAGCGCTTCCAATTGCGGCAGAAGTCCGTGGACGTGGCCGGTGGCGTGTGCAGATCCGCGGGCGGTGCCTTGAAGTTGAGGTTACTACCGAACTCCTTGCGCGGCTTTTGCCTGTACGTGCGGTTGGTCTGGCGCGTGCTGCGCGAGAAGTCCCGGAGCTCCTTCTGCGAGACCGGCTTGAGGTCCGCACACGCAACAAGGTTCTGCGACAGTAGCGTCCGAGTGAGAGCCACAGACGAAGGAAAGGGTTCACGTAGAGCGCACCTTGAACTCGTCGTAGTTCGCCGCCGTGTGGATCGCGCGCTTCTTCATGTTGTCAGTGAGTTTGTAGAGCCGGTCGTCCTCCAGCGCCTGCGCCAGCTCCTGCTGCAGCGCGGCCGTGTCGAAGCTGCCGTGTTCGATCGACGCGAGCATCGTCGCTGCTGCCGTCGCGGTCGACTTCTTCGTGCTGCTCGCCATCGTTGCCGGTGTATCTGCGATTCGATGTGGATCCAAGGAGGAGACGCGTCGCTTCCCGGCATCTGAGGTGGTCCACGCAAACTGAGGTTGACACATGGCTACATTCCTTCGAGTCTTATCCGCGTCAGAACGCCTTTCGCTGCTATTATCGGAGCTCCCAACTCAGCTCGCATCGAGCTTTCGGCTGCTCGCAGGATCGAGTTCGAGTGCATCTATACACCAGGGACTGCCGACTCGCCCCACAACGCATTCTCCACCGCACAGCGCTAGCCACAAGCCCACCACCAGCCCCTCGCGAGAGGAATCGAAAAGAGCCATGGACCGCGGACGCAAGGCCATCCCGACGCTCAACAAGCACACGGACTCCAAGTACTATCAGAAGTGCCAGGAGATCCACCGCTCCAAGCTCCACAACATCAAGAGCTCGATCGACAACACCGAGCCGCACCGCCCGACGCACCTCAAGAAGAACCTCAAGAAAGAGCAGATGAAGGAGGAGCGCTACGCCGAGATCGAGCGCGAGAACCGCATCCTGCTCGAGAAGATGTCGCACATCATGCAGAACGAGACGCTCGACAACAAGAACCAGTCGATCGCGTACAGCCACAGCCTGAACAAGGGGCTCCGGAAGCGCGAGCTCCAGAAGATCACGTCCGAGAACCAGGCGATCCTGCGGCGCATCCAGATGCGCGAGCCCACGTACGACCACTCGCAGTGGGAAGAGGACGCGAAGCGCAACGAGCGCTACGCCGCCAACATCCGCGAGTTCCCGGACGACCAGAACCGAGACTCGGCAACCGACCTGCGAGCCATGTCGGCATACTCCATCGGCGCGGTCGGAGACAACTACTACTAGCCCTTGCTCTCACATAAGTTACTGTATCAAGCTATTCACACCTGCCGCTGCTCGCTTCGTGATGGTGACGACAGTGCGCCGTCGTCGTCACGTCACAGGATCTCGACGACGCATCGCAAGATTGACGAGAGCTGGCACGTCGCCTTGCTCTCGCCAAAGACGCCGAGGAGCTTGTCCTCCCACGAGTCCATGCTCTCGTACTCGCTCTCGATCTCGGCGATCGCCGCGCGCGTCTCGACGATGAAGAGCTGCAGCGCTCCGTGCGCTGCTAGGTCTCGTTCATCCACTACTGCGGAGCCCTGGCACGTGTCGACGAACGCGCGGATCGGTCGGATGCCAGAGACCAAGCGGTTGAACTGGATCTGCACGTCCATGAGCTCCACGTCCATGGCTCTCTCCAGGTCTCTTCGATACGACCGCAGCTTCTCGTCGACTTGCGAGAGGAAGTCGCGCTGGAACACGTGCCACTGCTCTTGAAACACTCGGAAGCGCTTCTGCTTCTGCGTGTCGAAGAACTGGCATCGCACACACGAGGCTGACAGCGTCAGCGCGGCTCGTCTCGCGCGATGACGCCGCACACACTCGCAATCCGACGCACCTCTTGCAGCACCCGCAAGAACGAGAAGTTCTCGAGCAGATTTCGGCACGCGCGCTTCACGACCTGCACTTTCGCGAGCACGTTGCGGTGGCTCCGAGGGAACTCGAGCTTGTAGAGGAACATGTCGATGCGCTCGAGCATGCGCGGCACTTGCAGCATCTGGTGGAAGAACTGCTCGGCTTTGCCGAGACGCGAGACTGGACCATCGAACGCCTGCAGCAGCGCTCGCTCGTCCTCGGTCGGGAAGAAGCGCTGGAGACACACCAGTAGCTCCGCGGTGACGCTCTTCTCGTTCATCGCCACGATGTCGCTTACCACTTGCTCGTAACCATCGCTGATCTTGAAGCTCGCGAGCGCGATCGCTAGGTTGTTCGCGCGCTTGAGCTCGATGAGCTGGGTGTTCTTGGACTTGCCGCGAGGCGAGGACGGACGAGACTGCAGGGCAGTACAACAGCGTTGGTTCTCAGTGTATCCAAGCGCCGATCGCTCGCACAGACACTGCAGCGCACCTTCTGGAAGCTGCAGTCGAGGCCGAGGCTGGGCGAGTCCAGTGGGTCGTAGAGTTGCTGCTTGCTGTTCTGCTTCGGCGGGCTCCGCGATCGTGGAGACGGCACAAACACCGGCCGGGTCTCTGAGACAGCAAACAGGAGAAGGTGGTGAGTGGGAGAGCGAGCGGTTCGACAGTTCGAAGCCCTAGCGCACCATCCGTTCGCGGCGGACACGACACGTCGATCGAGAGCACAAAGCCCTTTCTCGACTGGAACTCCGACGCGAGGACGGCGGGCGATGCGGGCGGTGCGTCTGGAGGAAGCGGCAGCGGTGGTGCAGGTGTCGATGGTGAAGCCAGGAACTCGAGACTGCTCTTCTGACTCCGAGCTTCTGCGAGGCGCATGCGAATGATCGCGTCCGGCGTCAGCGTCGTTTCCTGAGCTGTGTCACGAGACGCTTCTCGGGGCTGCTGCGCTGTGTGCGACTGAGGAAGCAGCGACGGCGGAGGTGGCGGAGCGACAGGGTCCTCCCACTGGGAGACGCCTGTTTCGCGGTGAACGTAGTACGCGTAGCCTTCAGGGGTGTAGAACGTGTCCCAGAGCAGCGAACTTGCAGCCAGATCTTGGAGCGCTGGAGTCGAGGCGGACTGGTGTGTGTCGAGAGAACCGGGGTCACTCCCCCAGTCAGTTCGCGCAGAGTCGTCGTCTGTCGCCCGCACGAAGCGCATCGGCATGTCCAGGCTATTGGAGCGTCGGGAGCTCGGAGCGTAGTACACGCTGTCGCCTTGGTCGCCTTCCCAGTGCCTCCAGGCGTCCGGAGACGGGTATCTGTACTGGTACATCTCATCGCTGTGACTGCGACTCCGACTCGGAGTAGTGTACATGGAGGATGGAGTTGGGCGGCGAGCCTGCGAGTAGAACCCAGCGTTGTCCTCGTAGAACTGGCGCGAGTACTGGTGATCGCCATCGCGGTCGAACCGCTCGGCGAATGCTCCTCTGAAGCTGTTGGCAGGTGTGTGGTACGGACTGCTCAACGAGGCTTCGCGAGCCGAGTAGTAGAACGCTGGTCTGCTCGTCGCCGCGCTCTCGTGGTGGGGACGGTACTCGTGAGCCTGGTAGCCGTACCGCTGCTCCGACGGCGTCCACCGCGGCTGCTTCCTCAGTAGCGCCATGCGCACTTCGTCGCTCGGAGACAGCACGGGTCGAGTCGCTGGTGCAAGAGCTACAGCGCTCGGTGCTCCGTAGCGAAGTGGCGCGTCGTAGACCGTGCACTCGTCCTCTTCGTCTCGATACTCGGTAGAGCACCGGGAAGCAGGCTGCGATCTGCTGCGGTGATGCTTCGGCGGGCTGCGCGATACGAACGCGCTGCTGGTGTCGAAGCCCGACTCGACTTCGTGGGCGCTAGCGTCCTCCTCGTCGCTGCCGTCGCTGTCGCCCTCCTCCTCCTCTCGTCGGAGCTGCTGCTGCTGCTGGCGCCGCAACAGTGTCGACGCCGCCTCGTTCCGAGTGGCCGGGACGCTGCTGCTGCTGGCTGTCGTCGCCTCCTTCGTGTTCGTGAGGTAGTACTGCGAGATGAGGAACGCGCACGGCTGGTGCTTCTCTCGCAGCGCGATGTCGTACGGCGTCTCGTTCTGCGCGTTCGCGGAGAACACGTTCGCCGCGCTCTCGAGCAGCAGCTTGACGATCGCCTCGTTGCCAGCGAGCGCGGCGTAGTGCAGCGCCGTGTCGCCGTCGTGGTCCCCCGCGTTGAGCACCGAGTCCCCTCCGACGTCGAGCAGGTACGCCACGCACTCGGGGTGGCCGTGCGCGACGGCGCAGTGCAGCGGGGTGCGGCCGAACTCCTCGACGACGCAGATGTCGGCGCCGTGGTGCAGCAGCAGCTCGAGGCACGCGAGGTCGCCGTGGCGACCGGCCACGTGCAGCGGTGCGTCGTTGTTCGAGTCGATGTGGTTCACGATCTCCGCGTCCATGTCGCTCTTGGCGGCCGTCGAGAGCAGCAGCGCGACGCACGCGCTGTGCGACGCGTTCACGGCGGTCTGCAGCGCCGTCTCGCCGAACTCCGGGTGCGGGTCGTTCTTCGCGCGCCACGAGAGGCAGAGCTCGACGATCTGCACATGGCCGAGTCGGCACGCAATCATGAGCATCGTGTCGCCCTCGCCGGGCTCGAGCAGGTCGATCGGGCAGCCGTCGAGCAGGCACGCGGCGATCTCCTCTGTGCGCGACCTGCGCGCCAGGTCGAAGACCGCGCTGCGCCACGCAGCGAGCTGCGCCTTGCTGGGTGCTGCGGTGCTCCTGCTGCTGAGCGCGTGATCGTAGTGTAGCAACTTCTCGACACTCTCCGAGGCTCCGGGACGCGGCGAGAGCGCCGACGCCCGGTAGTCCTCCATGATGCGCGCCGAGTGCAGACACTCGCTGTCGCTGGCTTGGAAGAGCAGCCGTCGCAGCGCCCCGACCCACACCGCCGCCTCCTCCCGGCTTGACGCCACGAGGTCGAGCGTCCGGGACGCGGCCACGAGCGAGAAGCACTTGTCCTGGTCGTGCACGACCGACGACTTGCTCGCGACCTGCCGCTGGCGCTCGAACGCCGGCGTGCGGTGGCCGGCGCGCACCTCGGCTACGAGCGCGAGGTCGAGGCTGCTCGCGCTCCGCCTGTCACCTGCGGTCGGGTCGCCCCACGTGATCTCGAAGCCGGCGCTGCTTGGAGCCACCGCCACCCACTGCCGTCGGATCCCAGGCGCGCCGAGGCTCTGCCCGATGCTATGGAACGGCACCTTGAAGAGCAGCGCGCCGCTGCGCAGCACGGCCGGCACCGCGTCGCTCCGCTTCTGAGATGGGAGCTGCTGAGAAGGGAGCTGCGCCGCGGCGGTGGCGCTGGCGTCTACGACCTTGAGTTGGAGGTGCACGCGTCCGGACTCCGCGGCGGCGTCGCCGTCGCCAGACTTGGCGCCGCGGGAGATCGCGTAGTGCTGATCGTAGAAGAGCCCTCCGGGGAGCAGCGCGGCCAGCGAGACGCGCGCCTCGCCCACGACCGCCTTGCCGGGCGTCCGCACCGCGAGATGCAGCGCCTGCGCGTGCGTCGAGCGCAGCGGCAGGGAGAACTGCTGGTTCCACTGCGCGTCGCGACCGCCTTTCCGGTGCAGTGCGGTGCGCACGGCGGACGCCAGCTCGTCTCCGGCTCCCGGCGGCTCCAGCGCCACGCTGCACAGCCGCAGCTCCAAGAACGTGGACTGGGTGCCGAACTTCTCGACCTTGGCGAGCCCCGAGGCGCCGAGCGCGTTCACGACGAGCAGGAGCTGGCGGTCGCCTGCGGCCGCCACGGACTCCATCGCCGGGATCTCCTGCAGACACGGCGCGCTCGCAGCCGACGCCGCAGAAGAGGAGGCGCTGGCGGCGGCCGCGAGAGCGATCGTGGACCGCGGGTAGCGATGGGAGACGCCGGTGGCGCTCAGCACGGGGTTGAGCGTCGCGAAGCCCGTCGAGTCCGAGTCGCTCTCGCCCGAGTGAATCACGACCTGCGGCACGCAGCCGCCGTCCGCCTCATCGACCTCGACGAGGAGCGCGTCGCCGCCGTCACCTGCGTCGGTCTCTTCTAGCGGTGCTGCTGCCTCGGTGGGTTGGATCGCGACGGTGATATCGCTGCCGTCGTCTCCGAGGTCCTCATCGGGCGGCGGCGACAGCGGGGGAGCGCTGCTGTCCGAGTGCACAACGGCGCGCTCGCTGTCGTCGACGTCGGCGATCACGATCTGCGGCGCGGCGTCGGGTGTCGCGCGGCGAAGGCGCGGCGCCACGACGGCCGCCCCGGTCTCTGGCGCCGCCGCCGCCGTCGGGACGTACTTGTGGCGCGCGTCCTTGAGGCGGCTGAGTAGCCCGCCGTCGCGCTTGGGCTCCTTGAAGACCGACTTCTTCACGAGCACGAAGCTGGCGGCCGCGCCGTCCGACTCGGAGTCGTGGAACTCGTCCGAGTCGCTGTCGTCGCTCTTGGGTTGGTGGGCGGCGTACTTGCTACTGCTGCTGGCGCTTGGCGTCGTCGTCGTCGTCGTCGTCGTTGTCGTCGGAGCTGGTGCCGACTCCAACGCACTTGTCGACGCGTCTGCTACCAGCGCGTCCGAGAACGCCGGCAGCTCGTCGTCGTCGTCGCACGGCTGCATCATCGTCCGCTCTCACTACCGTTCGTTCACTCTATGCTGGTGTCGCCTCGCATCGTACGTGCGTACGTGTGGCTGTAAATACCTGAAAACGTTTCGCCCGTTACAAAACATCACCCTTTGTCAACAGCATGGCGCTCTTCTACTGGTGCCAAAAGGTGACAGGTGGTGACAGTGGCGACGTGCAAGACAAGAAGAGCAACGTGTCAAAGCAAATCGCCGTCTACTTGGGTTCGTTACCGAAGGATGAGCGCGCGAACGAGTCCAGAGGGAGGCGCGCGGGCCGCGAGAGCGCCGCCAGCCGCCGGCCAGAGTCAGCTCCGAACCGCTTACTCCGACGACGGCTTGGCGTTCGGGTCGATGAGCTTCTTGAACTCGTCGTACAGCACGAGCACGATGGCGCCGCCCGTGCCACGGATGACGTTCGAGCCGGCGCCCTTGAAGAACGCGTTCGGGCCCTCGTTCTTGAGGATCTTGGTCGCGCAGTCCATCGTCGACGTGTACAGAATGTCCTTGCGGCCAGCCTGCATCATCATGCGACGACGCACCGTGTCGAACGGGTACGACACGATACCCGAGATCGTCGTCACGACCTGGGCCACAAGCCACTTCTGCCACACCGGCGCGTTGCGCGGGTCCGCGAGCATCACGTCACGGAGCGTGTCGTAGCCGCCGAAGAAGGCCGCGCGGTACACGATGATACCACCGACCGACACGCCGAAGCCCTGGTACAGGCCGCGGGCACCGTCCGCCTTGTAGATCGTCGAGATGCAGTTCACGAGGCCCGTGTACATGCGCGACTTGCCCTTGCCGACGTCGGCGGCGAGGCGCGTACGCGCAAAGTCGAGCGGGTACACGAACAGCAGCGACGTGGCGCCGGCGGCACCGCCCGACGCGAGGTTGCCCATGAAGAAGCGCCAGAACTGGTCCTTCTTCACGCCGTCGAGGAAGAGCTTCTTGTACTTGTCCTTGAAGGCGAAGTTGAGCGCCTGCGTCGGGAAGTAACGGATGACGTTCGCCAGGTTGCCGCGCCAGAACGAGCCCACGCCCTGGTCGCGCGACACGCGCACAAAGCAGTCCACGATGCCCTTGTACTGGTCCTCCGGCTTGATCTGCGTCGACGCCGCCTGCACCTGCAGGAGCAGCTTCACGCGCTCGATCGGGGCCACGACGGTCTTCGAGATACCGCCGGCGACGCCACCGGCCGCGAGGTCGAGGAGGAACGACATGGCGCCGCCCTGCTCCGAGGTCGCCATGGGCTTGTAGTTCTGGATCGCGCTCATCCTTGGGGTTCTAGGAGATGGTCCGGGTGGAGCGCTTGAGCTGAACGAGGAGAAATCCTAAATGGGCGGCCCACAGCGCACGGCGCGCGAGAGCGGCGCAGGAGCGAAGGGGGAGCTCTGCTGGCCAATCAGCGCGCAGAAAACGAGTGGATACAAATTATTGCAAAACTAGCCCCAGATCATACAACCATTATAAGAGTTTTTAACGCCAGTAATTCACAAGTCGCAAGTTTCACGAAATCCATGAAACCCATCCGCCGCATTAGCTTCCGAGTCGCGGTGTGTGGTGGCTGCCCTATCAACTTGACAAAGACCGTCGGTCGTGACAACACACTTGCGCATGCATCACGCTTCAGCTCCCCACGTCGCCGTTCCGCAAGAGCAATGATGTGGGCGACAGCATATTGCGCTCGACTTGTTTTGCTCGTTCTGGATGATATCCGGACACTCCGAATTTGTGTGTGTGTTTTTAACAAGGCG
>JAASGM010000184.1:0-31036 GCA_023334215.1 Globisporangium cystogenes | reverse complement strand
CGATAGGAATGGCGATGCGATCCGAGCATGTCGGTTGGTCTCCTTCTACGCGCGGCGTGCTGACTGTGAGCTGCGACTGCCTTGATGCTACTGCTGATGGGACAACAAGTTCCTCTGGAGCTGCCTCGACTTCCAGAAGCAAGGGTTCCTCGACAGGTTCACGCTCGACTTCTTCCTGCGCGATCTGGCCGCGAAGGTTCGCGAGCACCGCGACGACAGCGAAGACAACGAGGAGGAGGGCGACGGCGAGCGCGAGACTACTGCATTCGTCGAGCGGCTGAGGGTGCGCGCGGGGCGGTTCGCTCGGGTTGCGAAAGTGCAGCGCGGTGGACGAAGTAGTTGGATCTCACTGACACGAGCGGCGCCTCGTGTGGTGTTCGTCGTGTTTATTGTGTCTGCGCCTGGACGGCAGACGCAGGTCTTCGACATCGTGGCGCCGACGGACCCGAGTCGCATCGCGTGGCGAGACTTCCAGCGCTGCAAGGCTGGACACGTCGTGGCGAGGTGCGCTGCCGTTTTTCTCGCGTAATCGTGGGGTGAGAGGAAGCTCCGCTCACCCGCTCTGGCGGCGCTCGCAACCTGCTTTTTGGCTTCGGGACTGGCAGGATCCTGACGGACTACGTCGCGTTCAGCGCGTACGAGGACTCGGGCGGCAAGCTGCTGCCGTGAAAGCAGCACGCAGGCGGCTCGGATCCGGCCTGCGTCCGGTCGATTCAGTCGGGCGGCTGTGAGCAGCGCGTCCGCTTTGTCCGCTTGCTAGCGGACACGCTGACTCCCGAGAAGAGCGTGTTCCCTGACCTCATCACTTGCTTGTTGTCGATCGCGGCGTCGCGATCGGCAACGTCGGCAATCGCTGGAAAGAACGCCGGACAGTTGGTACTGTCTCCGCAGTGGACAGGTTGACAAACCTGCCGAGCACTGCCGGTGATGCCGGCGCGTGTCGCGGTCGGTCGAGACGAGAGAGCGAACCAAGCGCAGGAAGGAGAAGGTAGTCAAGTTGGTAGTTGTGTTAAGTTAGTGAGGTGGCGCTGGGTGCTAGAAGCAGTGGATGTTGCGCGGCGCCGCGAACGAGCCCGCCGTGGACGTCGGCGACGCCTGCAGCCAGCCGGTGAGCTGCCGCAGCGCCTCCGCGTCGTCGTCCACCGCGTCCTCCTGGATGCTCGACGTGTAGCCGGCGCCGCCGTTCTCGAGCAGCATGCCGCGCGGGTTGTACGAGCCAAAGTTGTTGTCGACGCTCATGCGGTCCGACGCCACCGACATGCGCGCGGAGCTGCTCACGCTCGCGCCGAGCACGAGCGAGTCGTGCTTCGAGGACGCGCTGCCGCCGAGCACGAGCGAGTCGTTCTTCGAGCCGAAGCCCCGCCCGCTGCTGAGTGCCGTGGACGCCGTCGACGCGCTGCTGCCGCCGCCGCTGCGGCCGTAAAACTTGAACGAGCTGCCCTTCTCCGGCGCGTCGCTGCCGCTGCTCGGCAGGCGCGGCGGGCGGCGGCGGTGGCTGCCGAGCGACGACGTCGTGTGGTCCGAGTAGAGCGTGTACTCGTTCGGGAGCTCCTCGAAGCGGCGGCGGCCGCCGCTCGCCGGCACCATGCGGCCCGAGTGCTTGCGCAGGACCGTGGTGGCGCCGGGCGCCGCGCGCTTGAGGCCCTTGGTCTTCTTCTTGTCGAGCGAGTCGCGCGCGCTGTTGCTGCCGTGGCTGCTCTGCGAGCCGCGGCTGCCGCTGGCCGACGAGCTCGGCCGCTGCTGCTGCGTGGGGGTCGCGATGCCGCTGCTGCTACCGGCGGCGGCGTTGCCGGTCG
This sequence comes from Globisporangium cystogenes, assembly GCA_023334215.1. NCBI lineage: Eukaryota > Oomycota > Peronosporomycetes > Pythiales > Pythiaceae > Globisporangium > Globisporangium cystogenes. The sequence goes on along the minus strand of JAASGM010000184.1, from coordinate 29,240 downwards.
GGTTGTAGTAGAGGTCTGCGAAGGCGTACTCGTCGCCGAAGGACGAGCCGCGCAGCAGCACCGTGTTGGCGACCGACGGGTGCAGCGTGCTGTTGTTGCTCGAGGCGGCCGTGACCATCGTGTCGCTCACGTGCGAGAAGTTGCGCGCGCCGTACTTGTTCTTGCGCTCCTCGAGGAAGAAGATGTGCTCGAGCGCGAGCGACGGCCGCTTGCAGAGGCACTTGGCGCCGCGCACGCGGCACGTCTTGCAGCGCCGCAGCCACCCGAACTTGAACAGGCTCAGCAGCTTGACCATGATCTTCATGCACGCGCTCGCCTGCCTGCCTGCCTCCCGCTGTGTCCTGTGTGCTGGAAATGCCAAACTGCGCTCTCACTCACGCATGCGTGACGGTCGCAAAGTTCGGCCCGAGCGAGCGAGCGACGTGGCGTGCGTGCTGAACCTTTTGCTAGTTAGGCGAGTCAGCAGAATAGCCCAACTAAAGTAAATTTCGGCATTTACAAAACATCGAATTAGTGAACGGCCCAATTTCCTTCCGCCTTTCTTTTTTGTACCACATGGCCATTTCTTGTGCAGAGCACAGAGATGGTACTGTTCTTCTTCTCGCAGACTCGACTCTTTTTAAAAAGTCGAGTCTGCGAGAAGAACAACAGTTCCGTTTGCGTCCATGACAAAGAAAGTGATGGGTTGCACAAGAAAAGGTCCATCTTAGACCTTTTCTTGTGCAACACTGAAATTATCAAATTTCAAAGTTCAACAAGATATTTACAAATCTAACCAAGGTCCATGACTTTGGTTAGATTTGTAAATATCTTGTTGAACTTTGACATTTTTAAATATATAGCCTCCTGATTGTTTGACAACAGAGATCGCACTCAGTCAGAGAATATCCGCCCACCGAGACTTCGCTTCCGTGCCTGCCGACACGCATGACGCGAGCGCTGCCGGAGCCGCAGCGATCCAAGGCGATCGCGCTCGTTCGCGACCGACACGTGCCAGTCGCGGCGGCAGCGAGGCGGTGCGGCATCAAGCGGAAGATGCTCTCCGGCATCATGGCGCGCGGCGGCGCCCCAGCGCGCAAGCAAGGCCGGCCGCCCGCTCTCCTGCCTGACGAGGCAGAGAGAGTGTGCGGCTGGTCGGCTGAGCCGCGGCCGCAGTCTCTGCGCGCGCTGACGCGCCGCGCGACTGAGTCGTTCGGGCGGTCGGTCTCGCTGTGCGCTGTCCAGACGGCGCTCCAGACGAACCGCCTGCGGCTGTGCACCGGGCCGGTGTTCTTCCGCGACGGTGACGACTCCGACGCCGTCGTCGTCGGCTTCATCCGAGCCGCGCGCGTCTCGCTAGACGTCGCCATGTACCTGATAACCTCGGTTAATGTAAGTTGTATTCTCTTTTTGACATTGTTGGCATTCTTGACACCTGAATCAATACTTGAAATTCTATTGTATGCATTTAGATTGCAAGAGAGATATGCAACGCCGCCGCGCGCGGTGTGAAGGTCCGTGTCATCGCGGACGGCCGAAAAGACTTTCAACTTGACGACTCAAAGATCGGGGTGCTCGCCGCGACCGAGGGGATCTCGGTCCGGCTGAGCCCCCGACTCGAGGTCTTCCATCCGAAGGTCGTCGTGACCGACGGCATCATGCGATTCTCCGGTGCGTATCCTACACCTAGCTCCAACTGAACTGGACGTGCATGTCCATGGACACCGCACTGGCGTATCCTGACGTTTTGCACTCTATGATCAGGTTCGGCTAATTTTTCTGATGCTGCCCTTGGGCAGCGCATCGGCGACGTTGCAAGCTATGGCAACATCGAAGTCGTGGAGACCTTTTTTCAAGATCCTCACCTTAGCGAGTTCATCGAGAGGTTCGAAGAGCTATGGGCTCGCTACGCTCCAGAGAAGAGGGTCGAGCTGAACCGCGAGTTGGGCTTAAAACTGAGAGCGCGTATCAACGCAGGAAGAGCAGCTCGAGAAGTTCAATCTCTCGATCTCTTTTGGTCGACCACTAACTAAGCAATGAATTCCTGAGGAATTCAGTATCGGGGACAACGTTGCCGCTGACTTGTCGAGGTCGAGGCGAAGTGCCACGACGCGAGCGATGAGTGCTCGCAGCGATCGAGCGGGTCGGTCGACCCGAGTCGAAGTCGAGGCGAGCAGCGAGCGCTTTCGAGCTTTCATGCGAAGACGCCCGACCTTCGTGGTCGACACTCGTTCGCTCGTGCTCTCTACGATGACCGCGAAAAGCTCGGCGCAGCTCCAACTCAACTCGGCCCGCTCCCTGTGCTCTCGATCCTCGAGAACAAGCCCGAGCGGCATCCACGCGAACGCGAGCGACCGAGCAAGCCCGAGTTGGCTTGGCACTCAGGTGATGGCATGAGCGGTGGGTTCTCTCTACTGGTACTGGTATCTCCGGTATATCTGCTGCTCGTTGCAGTCATCTCCGCGAGCACCTGCAAGCAAATCTCGACGCGCAACTCCGAGAAGGGTCCGCTCTCTCTCGATCGGTCTCTCTTGATCGGTCCCCCGACCTCTCTCTCGATCTCATCGAAGGAAGCCATCTGAGGTGCGGACACCTCGCTGGCCGACAAGCAAGGAGCAGCAGACAGCTTGCGTCCTTTACGCTGCTAAAGTCGACACGCCGCAATGAGGCAGAACGTCAACGCTGGACGAGCGCACTTTGTCAGCGCCCGCGGGCTCCCGGCTGCCCGGTCAGCGAGCGCCTTCGACGCCGCCGCGCCTTCGCCGGTGAGCGGCGATCGACACTGTAAGGCTGACGTGTGCTCCCGGAGACGCCACCGCCTTCGCCGCTGACTGCCGACATCTTCGCCGCTTCTCGCTATGTGTGGCGTCCTCGGCGTCTTCGGCGTCAGACTTCGTTCTCGTCGTAGCTCGTGCGGCGCTAGCCCGTTCTCTCTCGCCGCGAGAGCCGCTGACGTGACGCATCTGACATGCGCGTCGCTCGCCAGCGTGACTGCTGGGCGATGCTCGCTGGCTCGCTCGGCGTGTTGGCGCCGATGCTGGCGGCCGTCTCGGACGCTCGCCTCCAGGCGGCTCCCCAAGAGCTGAAGCAGCAGCGTCTGACTCACGCTGCCAGCGGCGGCGTTGTTGCGCCAGGACCGTGTCTCAGAGCTGCTGCTGACCGGCTGCGAGTGTCGAGCACCGAGCGTCGATGGCGGAACTCGAGCCGCATCAGAGACAGAGGTCGACGCGTGCCCGTTGATCGGCTGATGCAACGGAGCGGGCTCCGCTCTCAGGCATCCAGTTGAGCTCCGTCCTGCAGACGAAGAAGCTGCTGTCACTGTCGCTGCTGCTGATGAGTGGCGCAGCAGGTGGCTCGGCGGCGGCTCTACGAACTGCCCGGCCCTCCGCTCGTCGACAGCCTCACTCACACACTCGCTCGCTCGCTCGCTCGCTCATGCTGGCTGCAGCATCGCGGTCGTGAGCGCCAGCGGGTAGCGCGCTTCGCCGCTCGGGTCGCGCGCCTCGCAGTTGATCGTCACGACGCCGCCACCGCCGCCCAACGGAGCGCCTCCAGGGCTGGTGGTCGTGATCGTCGTGGCGGTGCTCCCGGTGCCACCACTGCCGCTGCCGCTCGACGCCGAAGCCGTTGACGGCGTCGTCGTGCCACTCGCGACGGTGTCGGCGCCGCTGCTGCCGGTCGACGACGAGGTGGACGCTGAGCCCGAGAGCTTGCGGACGCAGTACGGCGTGTTGTACGCGTAGACCGAGAGCCCCGCCATGCCGCCGGCGTACGTGCCCGCGGTGACCCAGGTCGGCAGCTCCGAGACGCCCGTGTTCTCGATCGAGAGCGAGTTGGTGCGGATGCCGTTCGCCGGCAGCGCCGCGAGCCGCGAGCTGTTGGAGAGCACCACGTCTACCCACGGGAACGACGCGCTCGTCATGTTGGACGGTAGCGCCGCGATCCGGGAGCCCGCGAGCGAGAGCTCGTCGCAGCGCAGCTCGAGCAGCACGAGCGGGAACGCGACGAAGTCGCAGTGCTCGAAGTAGTAGAGCGTGATCGGGGACCAGACCTTGGCGAGCGACCGCGGCAGCGCTGTTAGGTTGGACGTCGAGACCTGGAAGTCCTGCATCGTGCTCGCGAGCGACGCCTGCAGGCCGAGCGGGAACGCGGTCATGTTGGCACGCACGAGGCAGACCGAGATGAGCGCCGAGTGGTTGTTCGCGTTGAGCGACGCGGTCACGTCCCAGGACGCGATGCTCGAGTTGTAGAGCAGGAACTTGAGCAGGTTGGGGAACCGCTGGAGCTCGGGCGGCATCACGAGCGCCGGGCAGTTGGCGATCACGAGCGCCGCGAGGTAGTCGCTGTGCAGCCCCGTGAGGTCGCTCCCCGAGAGCGTGGCCACTTCGCCCTGCTCGTGGCAGTCGAACGTGTAGGACGCACACGCGTACGTCGTGGCGAACCACGGGCGGAGCTTGAGTTTGCACGCCGTGACGTCTGAGGAGACGGACACGTGGCGCGCGTGCAGGTAGATCGCGAGCACGGCGATGCCCCAGGACGTAAACACGACGTGCACGAGGCGCTTGCCCTTGCCCGGGTACTCGACGGGCTTCTTCTGCTGCTGCTGTTGTTGTTGCGCCTTCGGGTCGGCGTCGGGCTTGGTCAGTGGGTCGCTCTTCGCCTTTGTGTCCTGAGCGTCCGCGCTCGGGTGGTGGTAGCGCTGGCCACCGGCGGGGGCGGGCGGCTTGCGCACGATGAACTTCTTGATGTTCTTCATGCAGCTGTAGAGACTGTGGTGCGGCACGAGCTTGGAGACGAGGTCGCTCTTGGACATGGCGAAGAGCATGCGGTTCTCGCGCACCATGTTGACGAACCACCGTGGGTCGTAGAGCAGGTCGGACGGGAACTCGAAGACCGAGACGTCGAACGTCTGCACGTACGGCAGTATGACGACGAGCGGGATGAAGATCGCGCTGCCGGCGTCCAGGAAGCCGTCGAGCACGAGGCACATGACGCGCTCGAGGCCGGTCGAGTGCGCGAGCGCGTGCTGCAGGATCGGCGTCGACCAGCAGTTGACGACCACGAGCGAGAGGAAGAACGCGTTGAGCCACGGCCGCGCGAGCAGCTCGGCCGAGTTGCGCATCTGGTACGACTGCGACGCGATCTCGACCGTCTCGCGGATGAGGAACAGGTAGTTGAAGTACTTGCTCTGGACGCTCATGTAGCCGTGGCGTCGGTCGTACAGCGCCTTGCGCACGCGGAGGAGCGCGCGCACCACGCGCTTCGCCGTCACCTTCGCGCGCCGAGGGACCCGACTGGCGACCTTGTGGTACGCGCCGACCAGAAGCTTGGCAAGGACGAACGCGGCGCTAAGCAAGACGCGCTTCCACCGTTGGAAGCGAGTCGCTGGTGGGGCAGGGGATGGCTTCGTCGGCGCCGCCGCAGCCGCCATTGACGGACCAGCCCCGATCGAAGTACTGGACGAGGGCGACTGCACAGCAACGACCGACGGCGGCAGCGCCGGCGTGATCTTCTTCTTGCGCGGCTGGAAGCGGAACGAGAGCTCGCGCGCGTGCAGTGAGAAGAGCAGCATCTTGGCCATCTCGACGCAGTGCACGGCGCCGGCGATGCTGAAGATCCAGCCGAGGTTCGCGAGCTGCGCGCGGAGGTCCGAGGCCAGGAGCTTGTTGTAGTAGATCAAGCTGAAGCTGCCCATGTAGGCGTACAGCAGGTTCGTGGCGAAGAGGAACGCCGCGATGCTCGCGTGCGTGAGGAACATCGCCCACCACGTGACCGCGAACTTGAGCCGCGAGAGCTCGAGCACCATGTCCTCCTCTTCCATGGTGTCTGTTGCTGCTGCTCGCGCTCACGTCGAAGGCAGCGTTCCACTGCTGCCGAGGTTGTCTACCCAGTCGAAGTCTCCATGTTCGGGTGCCTGTCGAACTCGAGATGTGGTCCACTGTTTGGAGTGGCCCACATATAAAGTGGAGGACTTCGATCCGAAACTGATGTCTACTTCCCTTTAAAAGTGCTCAATATAGCGAATACTCAGTGTCGTGCACCCGCTGGCTTCCCGAACCACCTTGGGCCTTCCTCGAAAGAGCGACGCGATGGACGCCGGAGCTGACTGGCTGAGGTCGAGGAAGAGCGTGCGCAGCGCCATCTCGGCCATCTCGCGCTCGTCGTCGTCGTCCGCGTCAGGGTTCTGTCTGCAGCGATCTCCATCTTGGTGCTCGTGATCGCGACGGGAAGAAGATAGCGGCATCACCACGACACACACTGAGTTGTTCAGGAGGAGCTGCTCGCGGACATCGCTGACCACACGCTCGCGATACGACTCGTCGCAGAACACTTCTCGGCAGTCCCGGATCAAGATCGTGTGCACTGGTGGGACGGTCCTGCTGCTGCTGATGTTGCTGAAGGTGCTCCTCGGAGGACTTGATGTCTGCGGATATCTTGCATCAGACACCTTCTTGAGATCGCCGCACTCTGCAACCTGCTGCTGCTGCGTCTCGAACTCGCGAGCGAGTGACAGCGAGTTGTAAGCGTGCTTCGGTGGGCGATCTTGAGCCGCAGCAGCAGCCGACACCAGCGGCTTGAGCGACACATGCTTCCACATCTCCTCGACACTCTCCGCAGCGTCGGCCCGCCGCTGCTGCAGGAACTGCGCAAAGTGCTTCGAAGCGAAGTCCACGTCGCTGTCGTTGCTCTTATTGCTGTTGTTGTTGTTGTTGTTGTCTGCAGTCTCTGAGGTCGCATTGTCCGCTTGCTTGTTGTGGTTGTTGCCAGCGGCGAACTTTGCATCGTGCGTCGCGAGCATCTCTTCGATCCGATCCATCTCGCTCAGGTACTCGGGACGAACTTGCTCGTCGCCTTCACCCAGAACCTGCCGGCTCGGCAGCAGCACACTCGGCGCTGAGTACGACGCTTGCATCGCTGGTTGGCGTGTATTGCTGTTGCTGGCAACAAGTGATGAGGTGGACAACGCGCCTTGAAGAGCTGGCAGCACCCGTGGTGGCGTCGCCGCAGAGATTGTGGACGAGGAGGACGATCTCTTTCGCGTCTTCGCCTCAGCGTGTCGGTGCTCCGCGCCACCGCCTGCGGTCTTGATCCACTGCTCGCGCACGAAGTGGTACTTGCTCACACACGCGCTGCAGAGCGGTTGGGACTCGTAGAGCTGGTTCCGCTCGCGCTTGGAGATCTGGTGCTGCAGGTGGAACGCCAGCGCGGAGCTGACGTCTCCGAAGCCGCTCGTGATGCTCATGTCCCGCTGCGTCATGTACGCGTCGTAGAACTCGCAGCTCAGCAGGACCTTCTTGGTCAAGTACCCACTCGGGGACGTCGAAGAGGAGGAGGAGGTAAGGGTGAACGCCGAACTACCCGGAGCATTGCTGTCTTCGGGCTCTGAGTCGCAGAACTTGCCAGCGCATCGCCACTTCTTGTGTGCTGCAACAGGCGGAGCTTCGCTGCTAAGCCGATCCGGAGCCGATCGGACGCGATCGACGTTCTCAGTACTCTCCGGTGCTGAAGCATCCCCAGCGACGCGACGGAGAGCGGCGGAGATCGGCCGGCGCTGGCGCCGAACCTGGAACGCCTTCACCTGGAGCAGCCACCACTTGCCGTCGCTGTCCTGGAGAAGGTCGAGCACCAGCTCGCTGAGCGACACTTGCAGCAGCAACTCGAAGCTCTGGCTGCACGTCGCTGCGAGTTCGCGCGGATCCCCCCAGGACTGGCTGCCCGCACACTTGACGACCTGGCAGCCTTCGTGATGCGAGTCCGTGAGTTCCGAGCTGTCGCTGTCCGTGAGGATCCAGACCCAGGACGCCTTGTCCTTCTTGCGGTACACTGGGCGAGCGATCCACGCCTTCCGGAGTCCGCTGCTACCACCAGAGGCTGATCCTTTGAACGCGACGAACTTCTGGATCGCGCGTGGAGCAGCGTCGGCGACAGCGGCGTCGGTACGCCAGAGCGCGTCCAGTGCGACTGTGACGTCCTCGACACTCTTGAGAACGAACGTGTCGTTGCTCTTGCAGCCGTCGTGTCCGTACTTGCTCACAGCCAAGGCGCCGTCGCGCTCGTGCCGCTCCTCACCAGCGCCGGTGAACAACCCAAGCAGAATGTGGTGCTGCTCTCGGTACTGTTTCTCGGTCGCGAACTCCTGTACATGGAGCACCTGCGAGCTCATGGAGGAGTCGCTCGTGTCGTGTTCGGTGTGCGTGAACAGTAGCACAAGGCGTCCGGATCCACTGCGAGTCCAGAGCAACGTCGGTGGGATGCGGATCGGGAACGCTCGGAGCGCGTGCGTCAGCGGTGCTGGGTTCACCTTGCTGCTTCCTGGTGGCGCTTCACCTGCGTCCCGTACCGCTGCGGCCGCTAGCAGCGCGAAGAACGCGAGCCCGGGCTGTAGCGGCGCGCGATAATCGTAGCTGCAGCAGTTGGCGTCGTCTGCGACCGCCTGGTGTCGGCGTCGGTGCGCTTCGTGCCGCTGCAGACTCGCATCCTCCGTCGAGGCGTTTGTCGGCACGAGCGGTGGCAGCTTGGGCTCCTGCAGGCGATCGATCGAGAGTCAGTCTCGGCGTTCGTCAGCTTGACAAACGAGGCCACCTGAGCCCACCTGTCGCTGCGAGACGTGCTTGGACGCGCTCGCTTCCGTCGGCCGCTGGAGCCCACGTAGTGTGCGCTTCGTCGATCGATGGCTGCTGCTGGCGTCATGTCTACCGTCCTTGGAGGCGGCGGCGCGACTCTGAAGTCGCTTGACGACCTTCGCCGGGTCGTCCTCGTAGAGGTCTTTGAGCCACGCGGCGTAGACGTCCTTCAAGTGCAGATCGGTCACGTTAGACGAGGACTTCAAGCTCGCCATGTTCGCCATGGACGACGACGTCGAAGTGGTCGCGAAGAGCAAGAACCTCTCTCTATATTCAGACTGTGCACACGTCACAGACAGCGATCGTGTAAGGTCTACCAGCCGTGGTGCTCTGGGCGGAAGTCCGCGAGCGACGTGAGGATGACGTCCGCGTGCGCGTAGAGTGCCTGGCGCTCGGCCGCGTCCTCGTAGATGCGCGCGTCCGGGATCGCGACCGTGAACATGCCGGCGGCGTTGCCAGCCTGCACGCCGAGCGCCGAGTCTTCGAACACGACGCAGCGCTGCGTCTCGTGCGCCTTCTGCGGCCCTTCGTTCGCCGTGACGACGGTGGCGCGCAGGCGCTCGGCGGCGAGCAGAAAGATGTCGGGCTCGGGCTTGCCGCGCGCCACAAGCGGGTCGTCGCCGCACACGATGACCGCGAAGTGCGCGAAGAGCTCCGGGTGCACCGCGCGTTTGGCCGTCACAGCGTGCGCGCTCGAGGACGTCGCGAGCGCCAGCGGCACACCACGCGCGTGCAGCTCGCGCAGCAGCTCGAGCGCGCCGGGCAGCGCACGCACCTCCGGCAGCATCTCGTGCAGGTTGCGCTCCCACTCGCGCGCGAGCTCGAGCGGCGCCAGCGCGCCGTGCAGCTCGAGCGCGTCGAGCACCATGTGCGTCCACTCGGCGCTCGGGCGGCCGAGCAGCGTCTTGTGCAGCGCCGCGGAGTGGCGGCGGCCGTGCGCCGCGACCACGCGGTCGATCGCCTGCTCGCTGATGCCCTCGGTGTCCAGCAGCGTGCCGTCGAGGTCGAACACGGCGCCGAACGCGCGCGGCTCCGGGGAGGCGGCGGCGCTCATTGTGCTCGACTAGCGCAAGCAATAATGGTGTGGAGCTGCTCGAGACACCGATGGCGCGTGTCGCATATCTGAACCATTGGTATTGGGAACGATCTCTGCCTTTCCTTCCTTCCCTTCCTTCCCCAGACTCAGTGCGTGCTGCGCTACTCGAGGTCGTCGTCGGCCACGTCGTCGCCGTCGCCGGCGTCCTCGTCGCCGCCGCCGCCCTGCTCGCCGTCCTCGTTGTAAATATTCTCGGCCATCTGCCAGATCTGCAGCACGTTGTCCTCAGCCACGGACGCCACGACCCACGGGTCGTTCGGGTTCCACGAGAAGTCCGAGATCTTGGCCGTGTGGCCGCCGTGGATGAAGAGCAGCTCCGGCGGCCCGTCCTCCGCGTCCTCGGGCGTCTGCTCGTCGCCGATCTTGCTCAGGTCCCACACGTGCAGGCGCCGGTCCTGCGAGCACGAGCCCAGGATCGACTCGTTGTGCGGCGACCACTGGATCTGGTACACCTCGTCGTTGTGGCCCTCGAACGAGTGCAGCTTGGCCTTCATGTTGCGCATGTCCCAGAGGTTCACGACCTTGTCCGCCGAGCCCGTCGCGAGCAGGTACTCGCTGAACGGGCTGAACGCCACGCAGTTGACCTCGGCCGTGTGCGCGTACACCTGCGTCACGGGCTCCGAGTACTTGTCGCTGCGCAGGTCCCAGAGCAGCAGCTTCTTGTCGTCGCCGACCGACCCGAAAATCTTCTTGTGGTGCATGTGCCACGCCACGTCCTCGATCACGTCGCTGTGGCCCGCGTACTTGTGCAGCGGCTCGACCGTCTTACCGGCGTTCGCGATGTCCCACTCGCAGATCACGGCGTCGTCCGAGCCGCTGATGAGGTGGAAGGGCTCGTGCGGGTCCCAGCAGAGCCCGTAGCCCTCCTTCGTGTGCCCGAGCAGGCGAAAGTCCGGCTCCGAGCCCGCGTTCTCCTCCGGCTGCGATGGCCGCTTCGAGATGTCGAACACGTGCACCTCGGCGTGGATCGTCTTGGTCGCCACGACGAACTCGTTCGACGGCATGTACCGCGCGCGGTTCACCTCGCCGTCGTGGTTGATGCGGATCTTGATCTCCACCTTGCCCGCCATGCCGCCGAAGCCGCCGAGCTCTGTCCACACACACACACACGAGAGAGAGAGAGAGAGAGAGAGAGAGAGCGGAGGGGTCATCAGCACGCGCTCGGGGTCCTCGCTACGTGGCGCGAAGTCTGCGCACCTTGCGCCTCGTCGTCGAACTTGCGCGCGTCGATCTCCGTGTCCTCGAGCGGCAGGCGCACCTCCGCGATCATCAGGTGGTTCTGCTCCGAGCCGGACGTGTGCGTGCCGAGCAGCAGCTTGTGCACCGAGTAGTCGTCGCCCGCGGAGCTGTGCGCGGCACCCTCGTCGACGTCAGCGCCAGAGACCGCAACTGCAGTATGGACAAGTGGCGAGCACGTACGTGTGGCAGCTCGGCAGCCACTGCACCGAGAGCGACGGCCACTCGAGCGCGTGCGTCATCACGAGGTCGTAGAGGAACGGCGTGTTCTTCTTCCAGATCTTGTACTCCTCGTTGATGAGCTTCTCCTGGAACGCGGCGTTGGTCGCGGCGTCCGAGGCGACCGCGCTGCCGTCCGTGTGCTCGCTGGGGTCCGTCGAGGCCATGGCGGCGGCTGCGTGGGAGGAAGAGGCGGGAAGACGGCGGCGGCGCACAGGTCGAGGTCGAGAGCGATCTGGTGGGTTTGCGGCCAAAAGCGGAAGCCGCTCCCTCGGTTTTGTCGCTATAGAGATCTAAAGACAGTTTTTTACGAGCGTCGACTTTTTACAGAGCCATGGTGTTTGATACTTCGCATGGGTTCTCTTCACACTCTTGAGGCACCATGAAGCAGCGTACGTCAGCCGCGAGACCTCCTGCGTCGATGCCTGTGAAGGAGCTGCTGGCTGGTGTCGACGCTCGTTGACGAACCAACCGCGCAGAGCTGCTGCTCGCGCTCTTCGGCGGCCTCTTCTTGCTGGCGCTCGTCGGCGTCATTCTCGAGGCGGCGCTGTACCAGACGCAGTGGGGCTTGTTCGTGCGTACGTCGCTGCTGGTGCTGTCGATGCTGCGTCCTGTGGTGTCAATGTGAGTAGAACAAGTCCGGCAACCCCTCTGACCCATTGCGATGTGGCTGCAGTGTTCCCGTATGTGCTGCTGCCGATGACCGCAGTCGCCTGTGCGGCGCTGGGCGACAGCGACGATATGCGGTATGTAGTACGCGTGTGATGCAGTGGTGACTGACTGTGCGCGAGCTGCCAAACTGAGCAACTGCAACGTACCCGTGGGAACCAGCATGTGGGCGAACTTTGGCTGCTTCTTCGAGTCGTTCTTCTGGGTCTCGGCGTTCGCGGTGCCGTCGTTGCTGTACCGAGTCGCAGCGGTGCGTGGCAGAGCTTCGCATCGAGTGACGAGCATGTGTAGCCTGGTGCTGACAGCCCACGACGGTGGTGTCGTTGTACTCGGGCGGGCGGGTCGGTCGATGCTCGCAGATCAACGCGTCGCAGCTCTGGTGGCTGCTGTCGTCGGACGTGCTCGTGTTTGCGTCGTTTGTCGGGCTCTCGTGGCTGAACAGCGACTCGGACTGAGCTGCAGGAGCCTCCGAGTTAGCGAGTGTGTGAAGGTGCTGGTCCAATCCTGAGGTTGTCGAGTGTGGCGAAGCAGAAGCATGTGAACAAGTGCAAGTGCCTTGCCGCGTTCAAGCCTTATCGATGTCCAAGTGCATGTAGCGTGCTCGAGGTCGACTGTGTTGCATGCACCTACGTCGAGGCTGGAGCAATGGCAAGTCAACAATGGTTGTTGAGCTTGTACCCTCTCGATACCAATGGGATACCAGCGCGATACCAATGCAATACCAACATGATACCAATTTGATCCCAGCTCGAGGCATGAGTGTCGACGAAGCCAACAGCGACGCCAGCGGCGTGCGCGAGGACCAGAGCAGCAGTAGCGGCGGTAGCAGTGGCAGCAACAGCAGCGCCATCAGCCGTGTAACGCGCGTGCTCACAGCGCTGAGTCCAGCAGAGGATTCGCGCTCGCCGCCTCCGGACTACGGAGCGCGCGTCAACGCGTGCGTGTTTGCGGCGCAGTGCGCGGCGAGTCTGCTGCTCGACCAAGTGCGTCCTGGGCTTCTGGCGGGCACTTGACGCGCACACATACCTTCCTACTAACGATATGCTGGCGGCGCGGCTGCCAGGCGAGCACGCTGGCGGCGCTGGTGCTCTGCCAGCGCTTCTTCGCGCGCAGGAGGCAGGCGGACTCTCGTGCTGCTTCCAGTCTGGCGAAGGGTGTGGACGCGCTAACCGACCGCGTGGCATGCGAGCAGCTTCTCAGAGTTCGACGCGCAGATCATCGCTGGCGCCTGCGTGCTCATCAGCACCAAGGTACGTGCTGGCAGCCGCCGCTCGCGTGCGTGTTGTGTGGCTTGTGAGGCGACGTGACGCCACATGTGGTGCTGCACCAGAGCTGCGAGCTGCCGCGGACGCTGCGCAGCGTCGTCAACGTCGTCCACGCGGTCGCGAGCGACTCGGACGCGCCTCTCGGCACGGGATCGGTGCGAGGTCGTCGTCCCCCATGCGCTGCTTCGCGTCGCGGTGGCTAACTCGTCGCTCTCGGGCTGTCGCCGTTCCTCCCGCCCTCCAGCGCTACTCCGACCTCAAGACGAAGCTGATCGACGCGGAGCAGACGGCGCTCCGCGTCCTGGGCTTCGACATCGACGTCCCGACGCCGCTCCACTTCCTCCTGAGCTACGCGCAGCAGAGTCGGTGCGTTGCCCCCAAGCGCCTCGCGTTCCCCTCGATCGTCGACCGCCACGCGGCTGCTAAGTGCGGCGAGCGCGCAGGTTCTCGGCCGCGACGACGCAGTGCGCGCTCAAACTCGCTACGGACGCGCACTTCGACGCCGCCGCGCTCGACCTGCCGGCGTTCGCGGTCGGCGCCGCGAGCCTGCGGATCGCGAGTCTCGTGCAGGAGGTGCGTTCGCGTGCAGACCGAGTGGGCGGCGGGTCACGCTCGACACGAACGCGCTGACGGCGACGTGCGCAGGACCGCGCTCCCGTGGCCGACAAGTGGTGGTATCTCTACGACACGAGGTGCGTTATGCTCGCTCGCTCGCTCGCTCGGACGGACGGCTGCGCTGCGCGTCAGCTGACACTCACGCTCCCGTCGTCTAAACCGCCTGAACCCAGCGACGAGGACGTCGCGAGCGTCGCGACGCTCCTGCTGCGCCTGTACCGGTGGAACGCCGCCACCGCTGGAGCGGGGAGATGAGCGGGGTACATACTATAGAACTATTCAAAAGGAGGAGAGGAGGGTGCAGACGGGCTCACAGACGCACGTCGGCGTACGCCTCGGGCTTGGCGGCTGCCGGCTGCTCCGGCCGCACGCGCATCTTCTGCAGCAGCGACGTGGCCTCCGCGTCGTCGTCCGCCTGGTTGCTGCTCTCGTCCGAGAACGTCGACTGCGAGAGGAAGCGCGACGAGTTGGAGAACATGAGGCGCGACGGCAGCGGGCTCTTGAGCGCCACCATGCTCGTGGCGAGCGCGTCGTTGAGCTCCGCGCTGTTGCGCACCTGCAGCGCCGCGAACTCGGCGAACATCTGGCGCAGCTCGGCCGACTTGTCGGCGCGGAAGCGCGCGATCTCGGACACGACGCGCGCGTGGACCTTCTCGAACTCGGCGCGCGCCTCCTCGACCTCGTCGTGGAGGCTGCTGCTGCCGCCTCGCGTGAGGCTCTTGCGCGTGCTCGGGCTCTCGTCGCCGCCCGTGGGCGTCGGCGCCGAGGTCTCGAAGCCCGTGTTCTTCTCGCTCTCCTTGGCCTTGGCCGCGAGCTTCGCCTGGTAGTGCAGCCGCCGGTCCTCGCGCACGCTGATCGCGTTCTTCACCGCGTGCATCCAGCGCGAGAAGTCCTTGACCGCCAGCCCGAAGCGCTCGAGCTCGCTGTCGGTCTGGCGCGCGCGCGTGTCGAGCAGCGCGAGCACGGCGCTGAAGTCGGACGTCGGCACCTCCGAGTACGCCTCCTCCGTGTCGGCGATCTCGTGGAGGCACTCGATGAGGTCGCAGTACGCGCCGGCCGTGAGCTTGTTCTGCTGGTCTGCGGCATGGATCTTGGCCTTGAGCACGCGCACCTGCGCGTGGAGCTCGCGCACGTACTTGATGAGCTCCTCGAAGCCCGGGTCCTCGATCGTCTCGTTGTTGACGACCTCGTGCCCGGCCTTGGCCGCGAGCATGCGGAACTTGTCGTTCTCGGTGATGCGCTGCACGGCCTTGCCCCACCAGCTATTGATCGCCTGCGTCTTCTGCGTCACGGACGCGAACGACGGCGGCGAGAGCGCGTTCGCGTGCGTCTTGGCCTTGACCGCCGTGAGCGCCACGGGCGAGCACTCGATGAAGCTCTGGAAGAACTCGGTGTTCTGGAGCTCGTCGTGCTGCACGACCTTGCGCAGGAAGCGCTCGAGCCCCGCGCGCCGGTGCTCGCGGAACTCGGGGCCCTGCAGGATGCCCACCACCTTGGCCGGCAGCGGCGGGATGATGAAGCCGGCGCACTGCTTCGAGAGCTGCAGCGGTCGGTCGTTAGTCAGCAGGCGAGTACGACTATGTAGCAGTAGCAGAAGCAGGAAGACGCACCTGGTTGTGCAGCCAGAGGAAGTCCGAGTAGCGGCGGTCGACCTTCGCCGCCTCCTTGCTCGCCGGCTTGTCCGCTGTCGGCGTCGCCGCGGCGTCGGCCGCCACCGGCTCCGACGTGACCGTGTAGACGTAGTAGGCGTTGACGCCGTCGCCGACTTTGCCGGCGGGGCCGACCGCGATGCGCAGCGTCGGCGTCTCGTGCTCGTCAATCGGCGTCATGCGTGCAGAGGCTCGGGAGGATTACGGTGCGAGTGGTGGTGGTCGCTGCTGCTGCTGCTGAAGTGCGCGCTCGGCCGCGAATGTGCGAATGAACGAGCGAAGTGCTCTTGCAGCCAGCAGCTGCTTTCTTCTCGAGCGGCGCCTGGCAGGCTCAAAGAGCGCTTCGCTTCAGCAAAGGAACTCGCACAGGCGAGCCTGATACACAAGCAAGCGAGAGCGAGAGCGAGCAGGCGCCGACGGACTCGGTTGGTTGGAAGAAGATCCGCATGCTCGTCGTTCGTCGTGGCGAGCGTGACTACCGGTAAGTCCGAATCGGCGGCGCGTGGCTTCCTGGGAAGTCAAAGTGCGCGGTTGATCTCATTTGCGTCAACCTTACTCACGGGTTCGCTCTCCGCTATCGCGTGGCAAGGCGACGACAACATACATACCGCCAGTCAAGTTCGCAACTGTGACAGAATCCTTCCATTTCCCTCTTTACTATATCGTTCCCTGTGTGCAGCGGATCCACAGAGGGATCGCGAAAAAGATCGCAGTTGCGCTTGATAAGCCCCGAGTCTGTTTGGCGAGTGCACTCGTGAGGTGTGCTCGGCAGTGTTCACAATGCTCGCACTCGAGTGTTCATGCGTGTGTGTTCATGTGTGTGTGTCGTCGTGAACAGTGTTCGAGCATGGGGCGATCGAGAGAGCTGAAAGATCCTGTGCTGGCTTCGCGATGGAGATCACCACGACCGGGAACCGGGAACTGGAGACAGACACTCATCGAGCGAAATGCCATCCTGATGAGGTGGCGGCGCGGCTGCTGCTGCTGATGCCCACGCGCATCACGCCTCCTCTCACGACCTTCTCATAGGCGACGACGGTGATCTCCCAACCAACAACAACAGTAGTAGCTACAGCACCAGCCGAGGCCGATCGATCCGCCCCAAGCCCACCAAGGCCGCTCTTGTCCTGCATCGACTCGGCAGGCGTCGACGACTCTTGGTGCAAGCCTGCCGCAAGAAGCTGCTGCGCACGGAGAGCAGCGAGAATTTCGTTCGAGACACACGCTCTTCTCCACTCGCCGCGAACGCGCCGCCCGCGTTCCGCGCGCCACGTCGTCGCCGCAAACTTCAACGCGGACCCGAAGTGCGCACGCGCTTCGTAAAGATCAGAGACGCACCCGCTTCACCCCCACGCCAAAGCTCCTCGCTTCTTGCCCGAGCTCCATGCTTCCTGCGCAGTTATGCTCGCTTGGAGCGGTCCGATGTGCCTCCGCCCCGCGTGCATTGCCGAGATCTCCACGCAAGTCATGACCTGGATGGACGTGTGCAAAAGGGTGAACGAGCGTCCTCTTCGTCCTCGCTTCCTGTGAGTGTCTGAGTGTCTGTGTGCGAAGTCGGTCGAGCACCATGCGAGAGCTATTCGTGGCGCCGCTTAACCGCCCAGAAGTGCCCCAAGTGACGGGAGGCACCATCGCGGCGCGCCGCACTCCTCACGCGCGCTGTTGCCCACGTTTCATGCCCGGACGCGGGCCGAACCAGCTGACACTCGCGACGATGCCGGCTGCAGGTGGCGCGACCGAAGCCGCCAGCTTCCGCGCGCTGTTTCTCAACCGCGACGCCGACAACGACCACCTGCGCCGCGAACACCGTTACGCCGACAACTACGTCGCGACGTCCAAGTACACGCTCGCCAGGTCAGGCGGCAGAGGCGACTTGCGAGGCGCTTTGCGCGTGAGCACCGAGCTCGAGCCAGCGAAGCACTGACCTACCGCCTCTTGTACCTCCTTTAGCTTCGTGCCGAAGACGCTCTTCGAGTTCTTCCGCGTGATCGCGAACTGCTACTTCCTCGTCATCTCGATCCTGCAGGTCGCGACGCCGTGGTCGCCGACGAACCAGTACACGACGGCCGGGCCGCTCGTCGTCGTGCTGCTCGTGTCGATGGTCAAGCAGGGCGTGGAGGACAAGAAGCGCCACGACGCCGACAACGTGCAGAACTCGCGCCTCTGCAAGGTGCTCGGGCGACACGGCGAGACGATCGTCAAGAAGTGGTGCGAGGTGGTCGTGGGCGACGTCGTCTTCCTGAGCGACCGCGAGGAAGCGCCCGCGGACATCTTCATCCTCTCGACGTCCGAGGAGGAAGGGCGATGCTTCGTCGAGACGTGCAACCTCGACGGCGAGACGAACCTCAAGCGCCGCAGCGCGATCGAGCAGGTCGCTAAGCACGTCGGGTACCGGAACCTGAACGACCCGCCGCTCGCGGAGAAGGACCACGCAGTCAGCATGATGAAGTTCACGGCGAGGATGGAGTACGAGCAGCCGAACAACCGCCTGTACAACTTCACCGGCCGCATCGAAGTCAGCGAGAGCAAGGAGACCGTTCCGCTCGGCCCGTCCAACATCATCCTGCGCGGTTGCAGCCTGCGGAGCTGCGCATACATCTTCGGCGTCGCGATCTTCACGGGCTCCGAGACCAAGCTGATGCAGAACGCGCGCGCGACGCCGTCGAAGCAGAGCAACGTGTACAAGATGGTGAACCGGTGCATCCTGCTCATCTTCTTCACGCAGGCAGTGCTCTGCGTCATCAGCACGATCTCGAACTCGATATGGGTGCATCGGTACGAGGCGCGTCTCTGGTACTTTGGGACCGCGACGAAGCGCGCGGCGCTCGCGGAGGTCGTGAGCTTCTTCACGTTCCTCATCCTGTACAATAACCTCGTGCCGATCTCGCTCTACGTGTCGCTCGACATGGTCAAGGTGCTGCAAGCCAAGTACATCGCCAAAGACGAGAACATGTGCTACGAAGGCAAGTACACGATCGCGCGCACGTCGGATCTCAACGAAGAGCTCGGGCAGGTGGAGTACATTTTCAGCGACAAGACCGGGACGCTCACGCGCAACATCATGGAGTTCCGCAAGTGCTTCGTGCGAGGGATCTCGTACGGCTTCGGCACGACGGAGATCGGCCGGGCCGTCGCGGATCTCGCGAAGAAGAAGAGCGGTGGGGGCGGGGAGACAAAGGAAGAAGTGCACGAGCCGCGAGACGCGCAGGTCGCGTTCGACCCGTCGATCCACTTCGACGACCCGCGCGTCATTGACGCGATCAACTCGAACTCGGACGCTGCCGCGGGCATCGACGAGTTCCTCACGATCCTCTCGGTGTGCCACACGGTCATCCCCGAAGCGAACAAGGACGGGAAGGTCGAGTACCGCGCGTCGTCTCCGGACGAAGAAGCCCTCGTGAAGGCTGCAAAGTGCCTCGGGTACGACTTCCTCACGCCTGCGCCGGTGGTCGACCTGAAGGTGACGAAGAAGAGCGGCACCTCGACCATGCGCAAGTACACGATCCTGAACGTGAACGAGTTCAACAGCACGCGCAAGCGCATGTCCGTGGTGGCGCGCACGCAGGACAACCGGTACTTGCTCTTCTGCAAAGGAGCCGACAACGTGATGCTCCCGCGCAGCGCCTCGGACGAGTTCACGAGCACCTTGATCGAGGAGCTCAAGCGATTCGCGAGCGAAGGGCTGCGCACACTTGTGCTCTCGAGCAAGGAGCTGACCGAGCACGAGTACTTTGAGTGGGATCTCCAGTACCAGGACGCCGTGACCTCGCTCGAGAACCGTGACGAGAAACTCGCAGACGTCGCTGAGATCCTCGAGCAGAACATGCAGGTGGTCGGCGCCACCGCAATCGAGGACAAGCTACAGGAAGGCGTCCCCGCGGCGATCTTCAGCCTCGCGCAGGCAGGGATCAAGATCTGGATGCTGACGGGCGACAAGGAAGAGACCGCGATCAACATCGGGCACGCGTGTCGGCTCATCAACGACACCATGCGGCTCCTGATCATCAACCGCGAAGATCTTGCAGGACTCACGGCGCAAGTAGACGAGATCTACCAGTCGAAGGACGTGCAGTCGCACATCACATCACAGAAAGTGTCGAGCCACTTGGCGGTCGTGTGCGACGGCAAGTCGCTGGTGCACTTCTTCCCACCCAAGAGCGCCTCGACGCCGGAGGTGGAGGCTCGCGCGAAGGAGCTGACGCGCAAGATGCTTGAGATCTCGAGCGTGTGCCAGGCGCTGATCGCCTGTCGCGTCTCGCCAGCTCAGAAAGCCGACATCGTGAACCTCGTGCGGTACCGCTCGCCAACGAAGGTGATCACTCTCGCGATCGGAGACGGCGCGAACGATGTGAACATGATCCAGTCCGCGCACGTCGGCGTTGGCGTGTCCGGGCAAGAAGGCGTGCAAGCCGTGAACGCGAGCGACTACGCCATCGCGCAGTTCCGGTTCCTTGAGCGCCTGCTACTTGTGCACGGTCGCTACAACTACCGCCGCGTCTCGAAAGTGATCCTGTACTCGTTCTACAAGAATGTGGCGCTCGTGATCGCGCTCTTCCTGTTCAACTTCTACAACGGACAGTCCGGCACGAGTGTGTTCGAGAGCTTCGTGATGGCCGGCTGGAACTTCTTCCTCGCGCTGCCAATCATCGCGATCGGCGTCTTCGACGAAGATGTGGCTCCGGAGCAGGTGCTGCAGCAGCCTAAGCTGTACATCCCTGGGCAGAAGAACAGCGACCTCAACATGGTGCGCTTCACCATCTGGATCGGGAACGCGATCATCCAGGCGGTGCTCTGTTTCATGCTCACGGTCAACGGCATCGTGAACGTCGACGGACTGAGCATCGGGCTGTACCTCCAAGGCACGATCATCTATTCTGTGCTGCTCATGTCGGCGAATGTCAAGGTGGCGTTCGAGACGCTGTCGTGGACCAAGTTCAACGCGCTCTTCCTCGCGTTCAGCATCTGGTTCTTCTTCAGCTTCGTGATCGTGTTCCAGTTCTTCGGCACGCTTGGCAAGGACTTGTACGGCGTCTCCTTCCGGATGCTTCAGAGGTTAGTGTGTGTATGTGTGTGTACTCACCAGCAACGCTGCTACACTGACGGCTTACGTGGACTGACGTTTGCTATAACGACACGCTTACTCTCCTGCAGCCCGGTGTACTGGCTGTACATCCTGCTGGTGCCGTTCACAGCAAACACCGTCGACATCTGCATGAAGTAGTACGTCAAGGTGCTGTCGCGCCTCGCTGATCCCGTTCGCAGCTCTGACCGTCGGATCGTGTTTACTGTTTGTTACCTTTGTCGTGCCTCAGTATCCAAGCAAACTACTTCCCGACGATGGCGAACATCCTGCGCGAGAAGAGCGTGTTCAACCTGAGCTCGGCGCAGGTGGCGTGCGAAACACTGGAGAACAACTCGCAGCCGGAGCGCATCTCGTTCGCCACGCCACTTCCCGCGTCGGTGGTTCTTCCGTGTAAGAACGAGTCGCTACTGCACTCGGAGTTGCTTCCTGATCTCGCGGCTGATTGCTACTGTCTGTCCAATACTCTGGTGCTTCAAGGAGACTGACCGTGGCCGCGTGTTTGCCACTGCTTGCTGCTGGTGCTCTTCGCCTCCCAGACTCGGGCTTCGCGTTTAGCTCCCCAGAAGGCGAACTTGTCGCTGAGCACGTGAACCACGACATCGCGTCGCTCAAAGTGCTCCAGTTCCACCGAGAAGAGCACCTGCGCTCCGACAGGTTCCGGTCGTTCGAGTCGGTGCCCACGAGCCGCACGAGTTCCGTGCCGGTGTTCGACAAGAAGAACGCGGTTCTCGTGAGCGACATCACGGACGTGCCCACCGACGACGCGGTCACGGTCATCAAGCAGCTGTGAGTCTTCTGGTTGCAAGGAACAGTGCCGAGTGGCGTCGTCAGAGCCTCGACGCACTTGTGAACCCGCAAGGAGCCCGACAGTGTATTTAACAGAGATCTTATCTTGGTCGACCTCGAGGAGCTCTCACACTCGGAAGAGTTGACTCTGTCGAGCTCCATCGACACCGTGCCGATGTCGTCACCAAACCCGACTGACTAATCGGTACCAACCACCTCACCGAAATTCACTTCTTTACTGTCCCAGCTATCTCCCTCGATTATCTCACTAAGTGCATCCAGCCCCACTTACTAAATCCAAGTCACTCCGAAAAGCTCACACACCAGCCATGGCCACGACGCTCGCGCCGCTCGCCCCCCACCTGCTCGCCGTACGCGCCGCCTCTGCCCCCCTCCGCTCGCTCACGCTCTCCCTCGCCGCTCTAACCGCCTCCCCCTCTCTGCGCGCTTTCAGCAGAGTGGCAGCGACCTCCAGGAGCACGAGGACGCGGTCACGCGCGCGCCGTTCGCCGTCGCTGCCTGGAGCGCGTACCTGGCGGCCGTGCCCGCCGGTGCCGCGCGCTTCCCACTCTACGAGCGCGCGCTGCGGGTGCTGCCGCGCAGCTACAAGCTCTGGAAGCAGTACCTGGACGCGTTCTACGAGTCGCGCGTGCGCGGCCGCCGCGTCGACGCGCCGGAGCGCGAGCAGCTCGCGGCGCTGTACGAGCGCGCGCTGGCGCAGCTCGGCAAGATGCCGCGCGTCTGGCTCGGGCTGCTGGCGCTGCTCGTGGAGTCGAAGCGTGTGACGGCGGCGCGTCGCGCGTTCGACCGCGCGCTGCGCGCGCTGCCCATCACGCAGCACCACCGCGTGTGGGTGCCGTACCTCGCGTTCGTGCGCGGGCTCGGGCTGCCGCGCGTGGCCGTGCGCGTGTACCGGCGCTACCTGATGCTCGAGCCCGGCGCGCGCGAGGAGTACGTCGCGTACCTGCTGGCGGCGCGCCAGTTCGACGAGGCGAGCGTGCAGCTCGTGGCGCTGCTCGAGGGCCCGAGCGGCGCGCACAGCATCTGGCTGCAGCTCTGCGACCTCATCACGCAGCACCCGGAGGACGTGTCCCCGGCGCTCGACGTCGAGGCGATCGTGCGCAGCGGCATCGCGCAGTTCACGGACGAGGTCGGGCGCCTCTGGTGCGCGCTCGCGACGTACTTCGTGCGCCTCGGGCAGTTCGAGGCGGCGCGCGACGTGTACGAGGAGGGCGTGCGCGCGGTGCTGACCGTGCGCGACTTCAGCATGATCTTCGACGCGTACGTCAAGTTCATCGAGGCGATGCTGACCGCCGAGATGGAGCTCGCCGAGACGCCGCCGGAGGAGGAGGACGGCGACGACGAGGCGGACGGCGTCGACCACCAGGCGCAGGTGGACCGCCTGCTCAAGATCTACGAGGACGTCGCGGACCGCCGGCCGGTCCTGCTCAACTCGGTGCTGCTGCGCCAGAACCCGCACAACGTGCGCGAGTGGCTCAAGCGCGTGGAGCTGCTCAAGCCGGACGCGCAGAAGGTCGTGCGGACGTACGCCGAGGCGGTGAAGACCGTGGACCCGGCCAAGGCGGGCGGCAAGCTGCACACGCTCTGGGTCAACTTCGCCAAGTTCTACGAGCAGCACAAGGACCTGGCGAACGCCCGCGTCGTGTTCAGGAAGGCGGCGGACGTCGAGTACCGCAGCGAGAGCGAACTCGCGAGCGTGTACTGCGAGTGGGCGGAGATGGAGCTCCGGCAGGACAACTTCGAGGAGCCGCTCGAGGTGCTCCGCGAAGCGTGCGCGGTGCCGCAGTCCCTGACGCTGCACCTGCGGAGCAAGACGAGCCTCACGGCGAAGGACAGAGTGCACAAGAACGTCAAGCTGTGGAGTCTGCGGCTGGACCTGGAAGAGTCGATCGGGGACCTCGCGTCGACGCGCGCGGGGTACAACGACGCGTTCGAGCTCAAGATCGTGACGCCGCAGATGGTGCTCAACTTCGCCGCGTACCTCGAAGAGAACAAGTACTTCGAGGAGTCGTTCCGCGCCTACGAGCGCGGCCTCTCGCTCTTCCCGACGTTTCCGTACGCGAGCGAGATCTGGCAGGCATACCTGACAAAGTTCGTCAAGCGCTACGGCGGCACGAAGGTCGAGCGCTCGCGGGACCTCCACGAGCAGGCGATCAAGAGCGCGCCGGCCAAGTTCGCCAAGCCGCTGTACCTCAAGTACGCCGAGTTCGAGGAGAAGCACGGGATGCTGCGCAACGTGATGGCGATCTACGAGCGAGCAGCGGATGCGGTGCCGGAGGACGAGCGCCTCGACGTCTACTCTGCGTACGTGAAGAAGGCGCAGAAGTTCTTCGGCGTGTCGAAGGTCCGCGACGTGTACCAGCGCGGGATCGCGAGCCTCCCGGACAGCGTCGTCGCGCCTCTGTGCCTCAAGTTCGCCGAGATGGAGACGAAGCTCGGCGAGATCGAGCGCGCGCGCGCCATCTACGCGCACGCGTCGCAGTTCTGCGACCCGCGGCAGCACGAGGCGTCGTTCTGGAAGGTGTGGCACGACTTCGAGGTCGCGCACGGGTCGGAGCACTCGTTCCTGGAGATGTTGCGCGTGAAGCGGTCTGTGGTGGCGCAGTACGCGCAGGTCAACTACGTGTCCGCGGAGATCGCCCCCGTCGTCTCCGTGCCGGCCTCGGCTCCGGCAGGGATGGTGCCTGCGTCCTCGTCGCTCGCGAGCGGTGACGCGATGGCGGCGCTGGAAGCGAACCTCGTCGATGCGACGCTGGAGGAGAGCGGGTCGAAGAAGCGGAAGCTCGAGGGCGACGGCGATGGCGACGTGGACGACGAGCGGCCGACGAAGCAGGCGATCGTGCAGGTGGCGAATGAGGAGGAGATCGACCTCGACGACGAAGAGGAAGAGGAGGAGGAAGACGACGACGACAGCGGGAACGCAGCGACCGTCGACGTCGAGGAGCGTGCGCTTCCAGCGACCTTGTTCAGGTCTGTGGGCGGGAGGAACGAGTAGGCTCGCGCGCAGTTTGAACGCTAAGCAAGTCAAACTCTCTCTCTCTCTCTCTCTCATACACTCTCTCACTCTCAACTCTCGACTCTATTTCCTGCACAACACACTCTCTTGCTTGCGGTCTCCTCCTGCTGCTGCTGGCTGCAGCTCCGCCAGCCATGGACGCCGATCCGTTCAAGTGCTTGCTGGCGAGCGCGAGTCGCGAGCACCTGAGGCGCCAGGCCGAGGCGAACGACCGGTTCGTCGGGAACGTGTTCCTTCCCGCGATCACCAAGCCGGCGAAAGGTCCGAACGCGTCGCCGCTCCAGCACCTCAAGGTCATCGAGCAGTGCATCATGGCGGAGAACAAGCGCGAGGAGCAGCTCGCGCGGTGCCAGGACGACAAGGAGCGGCGGTTCTGGGCCAAGACGTTCCAGGCGCAGCGGACGCACGAGCGGAAGCTCATCCGCGCACTCATGAGCGGCTCGGCGGGCAGCATCACTGAGCTCGAGATCGCGGACGCCGCTGCTGCCGAGCACGGGACGGCGTCGCTCTTCGACCGGTCGCCACTGCGCGCGAGCATGCAGAAGCGAACGACCGGGATCGCGTCCAAGACGCCGCTGGACGACCGCGTCTTCCACAAAGCCAAGGCCACGGGCGGCGTGCCGAACACGAAGCCGCACATCCGGAGGAAGTTCAAGCTGCCCGACTGCCAAGGCTCGCTTGTCAAAGTCAACCCGTACGTCCCCCAGCGAGTCTCGTTCGGATCGGCGTCGCCACATCGAGAGGCGGCCGTGGCGGTCAACAACTTTGCTCGTCCCAGTGCAGAGCAGTTCGAACGATCACCAAACCATCGAGGCAGTCGGTCGGCGACTCCACTCCGCAGCTCACCGACAAAGCCGAAGGTTGCGACAGAAGCACCGAGGTCACCGCTCAAGCAGGGCCACGCGAGTGTCGCTGGAGCGAACTCCTTGTCCCCGAAGAAGAAGCGCGTCAAGCCCACGCGAGTGGCAGGACTCGACGGCGCCAGCGCAACGCATTCGTCAGACTGCAGCGTTGCGTTCGAGTCGGGCGAGTTCACGATCTCGTTCGAAGGACCGCGGACCTTCCTGGAGGCTCAACGGGTCGCAGCAGCAGCGATCAGCGACGACAACCCGCTCGAAGAGGACTCGCGAGGCGGGCGAGACGAGCTCGTCCAGGGTGCGACCTCACATCGAACCAAGTCGACGCGTCCGAGTTCGTGCCCAGAGCGCGGATCATCACGTCCAGAGATCAAGAGCTTGAGAGTCACGCACTCGCACTCTCTCTCGGATGTGATGCACCTCGAGAACCTCGATCATATGCTCCATGGTGTCGATAGGAAGCAGTTCCTCGCGGCGGTGGACGCTTCGCCACCTCTGCCTAGGAAGGCGACTGAAGCCCACGGCGATGCTTTGCAACCAGATTCGCGACCTCCGAGCGAAGCAGACGACGATGACGAGGAGCAGTGGGAGACCTACGACGAAGCCGACGATGCTGCGTCACAACAGAACTCGACGAGCAGCGACAAGCTCGACGCAGCGGATGCGCCGAGTTCGGAACACACTGACGTCGAGCATGAGGACACTATTGGCACGTGTGAAGGCGACCTGCAGGTGCAAGATATGAGCGTCGAGGAGCTGGTGCAGTGCGCCGACCACAGCATCGAGACAACGGAGAGTGAGATACGTGGTGTGTGCGAGCGAACGGCCGAACTGAACGAGGCGGACGAGGTGGAGATCGCCGAGGTGCTCTTCGACCTCGTGGACCAGGTCGCCGCGGATGGTCTCTCGGAGAAGAGAGCTGATGGCGGCACGGAGCTGCAGGCGCGTGGCGGCTCTGGTGCCGCAACCAGCAACAACGCAAGTCGCGAGCGGAGCGCAACGACGTTCATCCAGTCGGCGGTGCGCGGCCACCAGGCGCGGCGCGCGTTCCGGCTGGCGCTGTACCAGGAGGCACTGCGCGCGGGCGTGCTGGGGGCGATGCCCGGCAGCGTGCAGGGCAAGAGCGGCTGGTACCAGGACCCGAAGAGCCTCATGGCGTACTACTTCGCGGTGCTCCCGGACTCGGGCGAGTGGCAGCAGAAGCTCGTGCTGCGCTGCAGCCGCCTCATCCTCACGCCCTACGAGATGCACGAGGAGATTCTGAGCAAGGTCATCTGGGGACACGTGGCGCGTTAGTGAGCAACTACCTCTCCCTACTTCATCCGTGTATCCTGCAGTAGCCTCGAGCGTGGGCTGTCCTCGTACATCTAGCCCGCTTACACTCGTCGCGACCGCCGTGTGCAAAGCACAACCCGAACTTGCGTGCAACCGAGTAACACCCGGTGCTCATGCACGACCGTGCTGCAGGTTTGCGCGTCAGCGTGACTCTTGTTTGGGTGGGCTCGGTCGTCTCCGTGGCCTTCGGTCGCTTCGCCATCTCTTAAACGTGACCGCTGCTTGCTTGTCGACGACGCTTCCACTCGTGCGTGTACTGGTGGGAACGATCTTGGTGCAGCTCGCACATGCGAAGCACACGCAGCTCACCAGACTCCAGTAGCTTCACCGCTCGCGCGTTCGTGCACTTAGTGTTGCTGCACACACGCGCACGCTCGTCGAGGCTGTCGAGCACAGCGCTCGCAGCCTCCGCGGTCAGGAGTCCTTTGGCCTTACGTCAAGCGCCAAGAAGGCGCCGACCGCCACCGACACACGAGCACACGCACACGCACTTCGCTATTCTGAACATACAATGACACATGCATATACATAGCTCTGAGCGACAGACTTCGCGGCAATGACTCACGGCGAGAGCCCGCGTCAGAGTCTCGAGGGCGTGGTCGTATCCCTCGAAAGGGATACACCCGCCGCACCGATCACTGAGGCAGCACGGCAGCAGCGTCATCTCCTCTTCGTTGACGGTTGCACCAGCATCGCCGAGACCCACAACCTGCGAGCCGTTCGCGCTCCCGTTGAGCGTGAAGCGGAACTCACCGAGGCCATTGTAAAAAAACCACAGCTGCAGGCAGGTAGGCAAGAGCAACCAAAGTCACATGTATGCTACTTCTGCATTTCGGTGGTATCATTCCGGTGGTAATGTTAATACAAAAAGGCACACGTACCTTCGCGTGGCCGCACTTCGTTCCCTTGGCTGTAAACACCTTGACGTCTTTGTGCAGGTGGCGGACTTAAGAGTCCGCCGTCCTTGCTCTCTTGACGCGGACGTACACGACGACCTCAGCTCTGAGGTTCGCGCGCGACGTCGTTAAAAAAATCGCGCAGCTAGCGACAAACACACACACACTTACGTTAGCACCAGGTAGCGTTCTCACGAGACCGTCTGCACATACCAAGCGACTCGTTAGGTCGAAGACTATAACAAAGAGAGAGCTTGTAAATGAGAGGTAGTTGAGAAACGTTGACCTGTCCGCCGAGTCGGAGTCGAAGCCAAACCGTAGAGACCGGAGTGGCGCTCGACTGGCCGGCGGGTCCTGACCGATACCACACCAGGATGTGTGTCGGTGGTCGCGACTACAGCGCGAGGAGGCTGGGGGAAAGTAGAGGGGGGGGATGTAGGGCTTGCAGCTGCTTTGGAGCCGGTGCCGGTGCCGGTGTCGGTGTCTGTGCGAGTGCTAGGTGAGCCGCTGGGGAAGACAATGCGGCTCCTGCAGGAGGGACCTTACAAACCGCTACTGGGCCCTGAGGAGATGGATGTTGCGCGTCGTCCTCCTTGACCAAAGCCACCTCCAGCCTCAAAATACGCTCTCTCAACGTCGAGCGGGCGACGCACATCGATCGAGCGACGCTCATCTGCGTCTCTCCACCTGGGACGCGCGTCGCTGCTTCTGCAACGGCCTCGTCACTGAGCTCCCTGTTCGTCCGCTGGCGGCGGGGGCTGGCCATGTCCGGCGCGCAGGTACGCTCAGCTAGCTGATGTGCTGGTGTGCTTCTCGTGTTCTGGGTTCTCCACGAGCGCAGCTGCCAGAGAAGATCGCCACGAACGGTTAGGAATTGAACCGGTCCAGACCGGACCGGATTTTTCACTAATTAAGGTCAGTTAAATTTGAATCGGTCTCACCGGTCGGTTAGATATAATGCCGGACCGGTTAGACTTTTTATATATTCTTTTCGAGCTTTCCTTCGGCTCGTAGACCACAATCTTCCTAATCTTCCCAATATTAGGAATATTGTGGTCAGTTTTACCGGTCACATTGTGATGTGCATCACCGTTTTCCACCTTCTCCGTCGCCTCTGCAGCAGCAGCAGCAGGTGCGCCATCGCCATCGCGTGCGTCGCTGTCGTCACTGCCACCAGCGCTCTCAGTGGACGCGGCCTCGGCGTTTGACGCCGCGTGCGGTGTGAGAATGGCGCTGCTTTCTGCGCCGACCGCCATCACCGCCGCCGGCGCTGCCACGTCGTCCGTTGTCGTCGCTTTCGGAGACCTGTGTCGGGCGCCGTCCGCCAAGGACATGTTGATGTTGATGGTGGTGCTCGGCTCGCACAGTCGCTGGTTTCCACAGAAGGCGGTTTTTGTGATGACAAAGTCAGGTCAAAACCGCCTTCTGTGCAGTAGAAATGGCTCGACTTTTGACAGGTCGCGAATCAGATAAGACAGGTCGCCAAATTTTCCGAGGAATTTGCAAATCTGCGACCTGTCTTATTTGATCGAAGAACATAAATGAAGCGAATGATCAGAAACGAAAGGATGTGCCTTCCGCATTAGAAATTGGCTCGCAAAGCGTTCCTTCCGGGCGGCCGTCGGGAAGGAATGCCTTCCGAGCCATTTTCTGTTGCGGAAGGCAAGACCCTTGCAAAATCGCTGACCCTCTCGGTATGCATGGAACGAGTCCGAAAGGAATCCCTTTAGGACTCGTTCCATGCTTACCGGCACATATCCTAACGGTTCGGACAGGGTTTATTGGTTCGGACACGATTCGGACAATTTCGGATACATCCGGACATTTATTGTATGGATATACAATATTCTATCTGGATGCAATAGTGGGTGTCTCGCGCTCTCGGCCCTAACGG
>JAASGM010000183.1:0-31049 GCA_023334215.1 Globisporangium cystogenes | reverse complement strand
GTCGCAGACGCGCGTCGCGTCCGTGCTGAGGCCAAAGTCGCTGATCTTGCACACGCCGTCCTGGAGGAGCACGTTCTCGAGAGAGAGGTCGCGGTGCGCGATGCCGTTCGAGTGCAGGAAGTGGACGCCGCGCGCGATCTGTGTAAAGAGTGCCATCGCCTGCGGCTCAGGGAAGCGGTGGTTCGGCGCTCGCTGCAGCGCGCTCAGCAGGTCGCCGCC
This sequence comes from Globisporangium cystogenes, assembly GCA_023334215.1. Taxonomy (NCBI): domain Eukaryota; phylum Oomycota; class Peronosporomycetes; order Pythiales; family Pythiaceae; genus Globisporangium; species Globisporangium cystogenes. The sequence continues at coordinate 30,830 of JAASGM010000183.1, read as the reverse complement.
TTCGCAGTGGTCCATGACGACGAACCACGCGCCGCTCTCGATGAACTCGTCGCGCACGCGCAGGATGTTGGCGTGCGGCTCGAGACGCGCGAGCTGCACGAGTGTGCTGCGCTCGACCCACGGGTTGTCGACGGCCGCCGCGAGGGTTTGCAGTGCGTGCTTGGCTCGCTCGAGCACCACGTGCTTGATCGCGACGAAGCCGGTAGCACCGTCTGCTCCATGGTCGTGGCGGTGTGCGTCCTCGCAGAGGTACACGCCGCCGAAGAGCGTGCCCGCGAGCTTCTCGCGCACCTCGTAGCGCTGGCGGCCGATGCGCACGTGTGCTGCTACTGGTGCTGCGGCGTGCGGGACTGTTGCCGCGGTAGCGGAGACGACGCGGAGACGCTGCTGGTGGAGGTGGTGGGTGGATCGGTGGTCGAGCGCCGCTGGCGCGGGTGTGCTGGTGGCTGTGGAGGCCGCCATGGTTGGTGCTGGACGGAGATTGGTGAATGACGAAGTAAAATGAAGTGCCATCAGCAGCAACAACAGCAGCAGAGCGACAGGGCGGCGGCGAAGCGCCAGATATCGCTCATCATGTCGTACTTAGTCCCGCGATGGCAGTAAGGTGTCATCTGCTGGATCTATCGAAGCGAGACAAGAGCTTTCCGATAGTAAAAGAAGAAAAAGCATCAAGTGCTTCGAGAGGGTATCAAGAGAGATCCTTCAATCTTCAAGCGTCAGATCGGTTACTTTCCAAAAGGTGCCTGGAATAATTCAGGTGTTTTTCACTATTTAGTTTTTAGAATAAAACACTTTGCACCAAAACTGAAAGAATATTCCCGCCATGTCCGGGCGACTCACCGGACATCGGTTTGCAGAATGAGAACATTCTGCAGCCGATTGCCTTTCGAAGATGTGGTCCAGGTTGTCACCACCGAGCAGCGAAGGAGATGATGTACCACCGAACCCCCCACACATCACACACACACACGCTCGTTTGTTTGAGAGTACTGGCATGGATCGCCGACAGGAAGGAAGCTCTCTTGCTTCTTGTTCGGAAGCAAGCTCTCTTGCTGTCGGCGATCTGTTCGCGTCGCGTGCGCTCTCCCTCAATCCCGCTCTCTGAGACGCATACGAGCATATAACAGAAACGATACCGAGCGTTTCCCCGACCTGGTCTGCGCGCGTGCACAATTCACAAGCAAGCAGTCACAGGACTGCTCCGGCTCAGACATAGCTCTCATGCTCTGTGTCGGATGCGCTTAGCAGCAAGTGCTCGGCTTCTTCATAGCGACCAAGGAAGGAGGCAGGAACTGCATTGAACGCTGGTCGTCCTCGCTGGACGAAAGCACTAGTGTGCGTAGTGCTACACTTTACAGTGTGCCCTAGAAAAGTGTCAAATCGAAGATCTTCGCATGACGAAAGAAATGGTGTTCTTATTTCCGAGCGAAACGATTGGACACGCCCATATTCAGCTGATTCGCTTTACAGAACCGCTTGATACTATCACTTGTCTGCCCTTTTGACTGTCTCGCACTGCACACAAGAAAGCTCTCGGTCGCGTAGCGATACTACTGGCGTCCGAGTGCCCTTTCGTCATGTTGCTAACATCTCAACGCTCCTCGAACGTGGTCGCAGAGCTCGGCTTTGCCAGGATCACCGATATATATTTCTATCGATCGCTGCCACAACTTGGTGAGCGGCAGGACCATGGGCACACCAACGTCGCAACAGCAACAGCAAACAGTAGACGGAGAGAGAGACGAACTTCGGTGCAGCAAGCAACATGCGTTTCTCGACAAAGACTCGGTGGAAGCGAGCACGGCAACTTCTCTCCAAAGTTCGTAATGATACATAAAAAGGCCCCCACGACTCAGAAAGATCGCCTTCGTACTTCGAGTTGCAGACCCGCTCGAAGGAAAAGAAGAAACACGTCAAGCGGTGCATCAGCAGCGTGTCGAGCTGTAGGCGGAGAGGAGCGACACCGCAAGGGTCAGCAATGCGGAGTCGGTTCTGGAGATCCAGCTCGGTGCACATCTACGCTTGTTGTGTCTAGGGGTCGAGAAGACAAGCCTTGGGAGCAGTGAACTGTGTTGGCAAGGAAGGGTGTGAGCTCGGCAACACCGTGTTAGTTCCACCTGCTGCTGCTGAACAGTGCTCGCTTCTCCCAGTAAGGCGTCTGTCACGCTGAAGCACCGGCGACATCGATCGTCCCACGGTCAGTCGTCCTTCTTGATGCGGTAGCAACACCTCGCACGGCCTCGACGCCGCGCCGACTCCCCAGCTGCAGCATGTGCGTGTACGCCATCGCCTGCGCCTTGAGCTCGCTCGCGTGCATCAGCCGCAGTCGCTGGATCTCATCGGTTGCATTACGGAGTCGTGTCTGCGCGGCGGTACATCCGCGGCATGGTGACGGTGGTGACAGCGACGGAGACAGTCGACTTTTACTGCCTGCCTTCGTCTCGCCGATCTCTCGCTGGTTCGAATCGAACGACTCCGGGTCGCACAGAAGCAGCGCGCAACACCTGCAGTGGCGCGTCGGGGGAGAGGAAAACTCTTGAGCTCTTGTGTCCTCCTCGCTTTCACTCCCGCTCTCCAGCTCCTCCAAGAGCAAGTCGAGTGGGAACAGGAGCTTGTCGCCATTCAGAGCTCCGAGTCTCCCTGATCGACGCACGCTCTGCCGTTCCGTGGCTCGAAGCGCTTGCCGCCTCCGTTCCTTCTGTTCTTCCCCTTTTGCTGTTGCAGCGTCGATCTTGGACGCTCGAACCTTTGCCTCCAAGCTCTGCCGCAGTGTCGCTTCTGTGCGGTGCGCCTTCCGGAGCAGTCTCTCCAACGTCTGCGCCTCCTTCGCTTGTTTCTGCAGCGCGTGCTTCGTAGCATCCGCTTCGCGCTTGCTGAGCTTCAGTTCCTCCTCGAGACTCGCCACCATCGCCGCCAGCTCTCGCTGCTTTGCTGCTGCCTTCGCGGCTTGCGCCTTTGCGTCAGCCAACTGCTGGTCTCGATAGCTACTCAACTCGTTCGCGAGCTTCGCCCTCTCCAGTTCGAAGCGCTGCGTCATGGTTGCCATCTTGTTCCGCCAGTGCAGCAGCTCCTGTGCGTGCGTGCTCTTCAGCATGTTCGCGTCCGACTCGACCTTCGCCGCCTTCTCCGTGGTTGATACCAGCGTCGCGTTCTTGCGGCGCAGCTCCTTCCGGCACTCGCGCAGCTCGCCATGCATACTCTCGGTCTGGGCCTCCAGCTTCTCGTTCCGAGTCTGCAGCACTTGCACACGCGCCTTGAGCTGCGCGAGCGAGAGCTGCATCTGCACAGTCTGCGCGTGCTTCTCGTCAGCTTGGCAGGACTCCTCCTGAAGCTCTTTCTGCAGGTGCGGCAACTTGGCGCCGTACAGTTCGTTCTCGCACTGGAGCCGCGCGTTCTCCGCCTTCGTGCGTTGCAAGTCCGTCGCGAGCGCGTCCGCCTGTTGCTTCAGACGTGCGCTGCGCTGCTTGATCTTCCTTGTCTCCGCTTCTGCGACTTGCTGCATCTTGATCGTCTGCTCTGCGCGCTTGAGCTGGCGTTGGGTGTCCTCAAGCTGCTTCTGCAGCGACCGAATGAGCTGTTGCTTGGTACTCGAGTTGCTGCTGCCAGGCGGTGCTCGCGATTGAACTGGCAGATCCTTCGAGTCCAAGAGCACAGGTGGCGGCGCCTTCGCCTTCTCGAGCGCACGCGTGTTTGCTACTGTCGTTGTGATGCTGCGCTGCTTGGAAGTTGAACGAGAGAGTCCGCGGTGGTGCTTGTCTGTCTTGGTTGGCGAGTGCACTGACGGTTCCGTTGTCTTTGACACACTGCGTTTCGCCGGTGGGTCTTCGTAGACGACAGGGAACAGTTCGTGTACGGTGTAGGATCGGGTGCTTGTGTCGAGTGTAAGCTCAGACTGAAGCACGAGCGAGAGCGGCGCGACAGCAGCAACGAGTTCACTGGCATCGCCGTCATCTCCAGCGGCGCTTGCTCCATCGAGCTCGTGAGTTCCCGTCAGAGTCGCAATCGATGCGTTTGTGTCGATGACGAGCTCCTTTGACTCTGGTGAAGTTGGGAGAGAACCGTCATCGGATGGGTCTGCTGCTGCTGTATCGACTCCGTTGTCGTTGGCCAACGGGGCAGCCACGCTCTGGAGTAAGAAGTCCGCGTCGTCCTGATCTCGCTCGAGGTGTGTTGAATCAGCGTCTTGATCGTCGAGCGGTGGCTGGCCACTTGTAGGACGTTTGGTTGGCGAGCTATCATTTAGATCGCCATCGGCAGGTACTGTGAGTTCGCGTGAGGCAGCTCCTCTCACTTCCTCTGACTTGCGTCCGCTTGACACGATCTCTTCAGCTCTCGAAACGCGAGACTCATCGACACGCTTTCCCGACTCCGGCGCTTGCGCCTCGACATTACTCGCAACCGACTCGGTCAGTTCAGCTCGGTACTTTACTGCTTCTCCGCCGAGTTCGCTCACTGCGGGAGCTTTGCTGCCGTCAGGAGTGGTGCTGGATGACGTCGTGACAGGAACGCGCTCGCTTGCAAAGCTCGTGTCCCGATCACCCGCATTACTGCTGTTTCGATAGCTGCAGTTAGCACGAGGGAACTCACTTTCTGCGTCTCCTCGTGCTTCACGTCGAGTGCTGTCGTCGCAGTCGAGGTTGTCACGAGCGCTGTTCACGTCGTAGCCATAGTTGGCACCGTCGTCGCCGTCAGCAACAGCCCCGTCCGGTTGAGACGCATCTTCCTCAAAGTCGTTTTCACTGTTCTCTAGACCAAGCGCCGCAGAGACGTCGCCGTCGTCCGTGCTGGCGTCGAGCTGCTGCGCCGAGTCCTCGGATTGCAACGACGAGCCCAGAGACAGCCTCGCAAGATCCATCGACGAGCGGCGTAGCTCCGAGTCAGCTCCGCTCTCATACTCCGCACTACCGATGCTTGTCATGGCCGTGTCTCCGCACCAGTCGCCAGCTCTCCAACTCTCAGCTCCAGCTCTCCTTCAGCTCGCTCCTCTTGCTGGAGTGGTTTCCTCCACATGTCGTGATTCATTATCACAAGTTGCATAAATCACTTGATTTACTCTGTGTACAACTTTCTTGGCCAACGATGTCACCATCTACTATCAGTCCCTGTACCAGTATGACCGTGCGTCTTGTGACCGCTCTGCTCGTTGCTCGCTATCCTGCTCTAGCCTCTTCCCGCAAGAAGTTGAACTCGATGGTGAGCACGCACAAGAGACTCGAGTCCAGAGTATAAAGTTCGTGGTGCGGGGCGAAACAGTGCACGGGTTTCGCCGCACCACGCCAGCCCAATCAGCTCCGAAGAATCGTCTTCTCTCGTCGTGCCGATACAAACGTACGTGTACATCCAGTGCGCGATCCCGGCGCTTACGTGGCCGCGTAGTCCTTGACGAGGTGGCGCACGTCGTCGACCTGGGCGACTGCGCTCTGCGCTTTCTCGACGTCGAGCACGGCAGCGCGGCGCGCAATCTCCACACTCTTGAGCGCCTGCGCGAGCTGCGCCGCCTTCTGCTCGCGCAGCACTTGAAGCGCGCGCAGCTCGTCGTCCACCACGCGCTGCCGCCCCGCGAGCACGAGCATCTCGGGCGAGAGCCCGTCGCCATCTCGGGCGTCCGCGCCGCCGCCGTAGTCGTCGTGCTCGGCCTTATGCTCGCTGTCCGAGCGCGCGCGCTTGCGCAGCACGTTCTCCTGCGCCTCCTGGATCCACGCGTCGAGGTTGGCGAAGTCGCCGTTCACGAACGTCTCCTCCGCGAGCGCCTCGAAGTGCGCCTCGACGTCCTCGCACACGCCGAGCACGACCTGCGCGAGCGCGTCGTCCGCGCGCGACGTGGCGCCGTCGGCCGCGTCCAGCAGCCCCGGCAGCAGCTCGCTCGGGTCCGCGGGCTCGCTGCCGCCGCCGCTCAGCCGGCGCTTGGCCGCCTTCGAGCGCGCCAGCATCTTGCGCAGACTCGCCTGCGGCGGCGCGCGCGTGATCGTGACGTTCAGCGCCTTCGAGAGCGCGAGCTTCGTGTGACGCGCGCGCGTCGACGGGGGCGGCGGCGGCGCCGCGCTGTCCGAAGAGGCGGCGGTCGACATCAGTGGTGTCCGTCGACGACGTCGACTTGAGCTGGTCGATTGTGATAGTGATAAATGTGAGGTTGACTGATTGACGACACCTCATATTTTTCACTATCGAAAATTCTATTGGGAGATTTGAATTTCGTGACGACAAAGCGTCGAGATGGAGGACGCCGCTGGGGGCGACTCGGCGTGGTCGCAGCTCATGACCGAGCGTGCGTGCGGCTGCTGCTCTACTGCTGCTCCGAGCGTGCGCACCTCACACTTGCTCTTTGTATGGCGCTTCCTCCGTCAGTGCACGCGCTCAACGCCGCGTCCGTGCAGAAGCACCGCGGCCGCCTCGAGAACTCGCTGCACCAGGTGCGTCTGTTTCCCTCTCTCACGTTGCTAGACGCGCTCCTTTCTGAGGCGAATGAAACCCTCCTTATCGTTGCTTTGGTACCGCCCGCCAGAGCCTCGAGCCCAGCAGCGACAAGAGCCAGCAGACGCGGCAGCTCAACGTGATCGCCGAGGTTGTGGCTCGCTATACACACAAGCGATGGAAGAGGCCGACGTTCGACGAGCGGCTGACGCGCTGCTGCCTGCAGATCTCGCGGCTGTCGATGGAGGCCGTGCAGCGCGAGCTGGAGAAGAACATGGACAAGTTCGACCTGTACGTGCGGCGCAACCCGCTGTCCGTGCCGGAGCCGCTGCGCGACGAGGTCGCTGCCATCCGCGCGCGCGAGAAGAAGAAGCACGACAAGACCGAGGCCGAGAACGCCAAGGCGCGCGCGCTGCTGGACGCGCAGACGCGGCTGCGCGCGTCCCGGCAGGAGGTCGCGGCGCGGCGGCGCGAGCTGCTCCAGGTCAGTTCGGCTCGGCTCTTCTCTCACTCTCTCGGCTCTCGCTCTCTTCCTCTGCTGGCTGCTCGCATCCGTCGGCGGCTGACACGCTCGACGCGCAGATGGACGCGCGCATCGAGCAGCTCCGCCACGAAGCCGACGCGCTCGCGAGCACGCGAGCCAAGTTCCGGAGCTTCCTGGACGCGCAGGAGCACATCCTGCAGATCCCCGAGACGATCGTGAACCCGCTCAAGCGCACGGCAGACGAGATCTCGCTGCTGCACGCGCAGGTCGAGCGGATGGAGGGCATCCAGGGGGCGCTCGACGACGACGCGCGCGAGTTCAAGCGCTCCAAGTCCGACGGCCGCGCCACGTTCCGTACGTTGCGTCTTGTGAGCCGCTTGCTGCCTGTCGACTCGGTGTGCTGATGCGTCTTTGCCTATGGGGGCGTCCGCCAGAGAACCTCCGCGCGCGCTTCCTGTCGCGCATGAAGGCCGGGCCGTCGCTGACCGAGTTCGCGAACGCGCTCGAGTCCAAGGCGCGCAAGTGAGCGCCACGTTGGGAGCTAATGTGCAGTATGAAGAGGCAGTTTTGCAGACGAGCGAGCCGAGCGGTGACGTGGCACACGTGTCGAGGAGCAGAGGAAGGAGCCTGACGTCCTGCGAGAGCAGCTTCAGGCTGACTTAGGAGCTACAGTAGCTAGGACGAGGTGCAGGTTGGGACGAGTGATGCAGCAGTACCGTATTTCTTTCATTATCTCACTATCACTATTTACTTGAACAGCACGACTTGATTTAAGTATGCCCCTCTCTTTCGCATGTCAGTCGCCGACGTTTGCTGGTCATATCGCGTGCGTGGACGCCAGCAGCAAGCAGGATGGGGGCGATCCTGAACGACGGCCGCGACCCGACGCACGAGCGGAGCGTCGTCGCCGTCGACGCAGCAGCTGCTGCTGCCTCTTCTTCTGGTGACGCCGCCGACGTGGCGCACCGCTCGCTCTTCCACGGCCACCCGCACCTGCGCGAGTTCGTCTGCGGCGGCACCGCGGCGGCCATCAACATCGTCGTCACGTTCCCGCCCAACAAGGTCATGTTCCGCCAGCAGGTACGAACGCGCAGCCAACGCGCGGTCCCCTCAGTGCACTAAGCGATCGCAACCCCGGCCGGCGCAGCTCTTCGGGCTCAACACGTACGACGCGTACCGGAACGTGCGCAGCGAGGGGCTGGTGATGCTCTACCGCGGCGTGAAGCCCCCGCTGCTGCAGGCCGCGGTGTCCAAGTCCATCATGTTCGGGCTCTACAACTGGTACGACGAGATGCTCGTGGCGCGCTTCGGCGACCGCGCGGGCATCCACCTGCTCGCCGCGGGGCTCTCGGGCACGACGGAGGCTGTGCTCACGCCGTTCGAGGTGCGTCGGCCGGCCCTGCTGATGCGCTACGAGGAGAGTGCTGACGGCGCTTGCGACTGTAGCGAGCGCAAACGCTGCTCCAGACGCCCAAGTTCAACGGCGAGATCACCGGCGCGTACGACGCGCTCGTGCACCTGAACAAGTTCGGCTTCCGCGAGCACTACCGCGGGCTCTCGGCCATCCTCGTGCGCAACGGGCCCGGGAACATCCTGTTCTTCGGGCTGCGCGAGCCGCTGCGCCAGTCCTTCCCGGCGGGCGACTCGTCGAGCGTGCGGATGCTCAACGACTTCATCTGCGGCGCGATGCTCGGCGCCGTCATCAGCACCGTGTCCTTCCCGATCAACGGTGCGTGCGTGCGTGGGGCTTCTGCTGCTCTCTGCGATCTCGACGATCCGGACACTGCGCACTCACGCTCGCTGCTGGGGGACGCGCGCAGTGGCGCGCACGCGCATGCAGAGCGTGTACGGCGAGCCGTACATCGGCACGGTCGAGGCGCTGCGCCTGACGTACACCGAGCGCGGCCGCAGCCTGAGCCGGCTGTACCGGGGCGTGCACATGAACTTCTTCCGGTCGCTGCTATCGTGGGGGATCATCAACTCTGCGTACGAGAAGCTCAAGTCCGTCACGTGAGCAGCCCCACCCCCGCCACCGCCGACATGGAGCGCCGCGAGCTCCATGCGTATCATATACTCCTCTTCTTAGACGCGTCGACACGCCTGCGTCCCTCACTCCTGGTAGAGCGGGATGCGCGGGTCGAAGATCTCGATCGCGGCTTTGCCGTCGACGCGGTTGTCGCGCTGGTGGCACGCGACGAGAGCGCCCCCAGCGCTGCCGCGCGCGTCTTCGACGTGGAGCTGCTGGGACTCACAGAACGGCGTCCCGTGCACGAAGAGCGTGTCGTCGACGCTCGCGGTCGCCCACGCCGGCAGCGTCTCGAGCAGCGTGTTCTCGGCGCTGAAGTAGGAGAAGGCGGTGCCGTCGCCGAGCGTGTCCGGGAGCTCCCGGAGCGGGTTCGCGCTCGCGACGAACGAGAAGAAGTACTGGTGTTTGCGCGCGAGCTCCGGCAGGCGCTCGATGCGGTTCCCGTGGAGCGAGAGCTCGGTGACGTCGAGGTGCACGAGCGCCTCCGGGAACGCGCTGAGCAGCGAGTGCTCGAGGTAGACGCACGCGAGCGGGTGCCACCGCTCGTGGAGATCGCTCGGCAGCGCCGTGAGGTTCGTGTGCGTGAACTCGATGTCCATGAGCGTGGCCGGCAGCGGCTCGAGCATGCCGTCCGGGAGGCGCGTCATGTTGGTCTTGGCGATGACGCACACGAGCAGCTTGGCGTGCTTGGTGGCCGAGATCGCGCTCTGCTTGCTCCACTCGACGACCGTCGTGTTGTGCAGCTGGAAGCCGAGCAGGTTCGGGAAGCTCTGGAAGCGGCGAGGCACCGTGAGCGCGTGGCAGTGCGAGATCGTGAGGTACACGAGGCTGGACGGGTCCAGGGACAACCACGAGTCCTCGTCCGGGCTCGCGGTGCCGTGGCGGAAGCAGTTGTACGCGTACACGGTGCACGGGAACCCGGTCGCGAACCACGAGCCCGTGACCTGGCGGCAGCCGACCACGGCCTTGCGCAGGCGCACGGCCGCTCGCAGGTGGAGAGCGAGCACGCCGAGTCCCCAGACGCCGAAGACGACGTGCACGATCGCCTTCTTCTTGCGCGACGCACGGGCGACGAGGCTCTGGCTCGTCGGACTGGCAGTGACCACCGTCGAGATCTTCGCGAGCGTCTTGGAGAGCGAGGTGATCAGCGGCATCTCGCCGGTCTTCGCTGGCGCTGGCGGTTCTGGAGCCGCGACTTTCGCGGTTCGCAGGCGAGTCCCCTTGCGCCGGAGGAGCGTCGCGGCGCTCACGAGCGAGCTGTAGATGCCGAGGTGCGGCACGATGCGCGAGAAGAGGTCGGCGGTCGAGAGCGAGAAGAGCAGGTGGTTCTCCATCGCGAGGCGCGAGAAGAAGAGCGCGTCGTAGAGCGACGTGAACGGGAACGTGAAGTACTCGGGCAGGAACGCGTCGTAGTACGGCATGAAGATCACGATCGGGATCACGACGCTCGAGCCCATGTTGAGCAGCGCGTCGAGCACGAGACACACGACGCGCTCCATGCCTCGGTGGTGTCGGAACACATGCTGGAGCACCGGCGTGGACCAGCAGTTGACGACCACGAGCGCCGCGAAGAGGTTGTTGAGCCATGGTCGCGGCAGCGACGCACTCGAGCGGTGCGCCTGGAAGGTCTGGGACACGATCTCGACGACCTCACGGACCGCGAAGACGACCGGGAAGTAGTCGCTCTCGATGCCGAAGACGCCGCGGCGGCTGAAGAGGACGCGCCAGAAGCGGAGCGCGAGACGCGTCGGCAGCGTGAGCTGTTTGAGGCGCCGTGCCGTCAGAATCATGCTGGAGAAGCTGGACGACGACAGGCGGCGGCGGCGGCGGCTGCCGCTCTCCTTGATCTTCTTCTTGATACGTTCGGCGTAGCGACTGGAGCTGGAGCTGCCGTCCGGCAGCACAAGCTCTCTTGCTCGCAGCGACGCCCAGATGATGACGAGAAGGTGCCACCAGTGCAGTCCGGCGAGCGCGCCGAAGATCCACGCGACGTGGCCGAAGAACTGGTGTCGATCGCGCGCTAGGAGCCGAGCCCAGTAGTCCATGTACGGGTGCATGAAGAACGCGTACACGCGCGCGAGCTGCGTGAGGTACACCGCGCAGACGCCGTGGAGTCCCACGACGCCGACCCAGGCGCAGAGGAACCTGCCTCCGCGCAGTTCGAGCAACGTGGTGCTGCTGACATCGGCTGCGGTCGACCCAATGACGCGAGGAGCTCCGCCTCCGGCTGCTGCTGGAGCTGGTGTTGTCTTTGCCATCCTTCGTTCGCACAGGCGGGTATCAGGCGTCTGCCGGCGCAGGGGGGCGTGAGCAACGAGGCGGACGACGCTGATCGACGGCGCTGTACGCACTTGACGTACCGGGATGTAACGACTCGTTCAGTGAACAGAGCGAGTGAACGGAACCTGCTTGGTGTTCACTCACTGGGCTGTCGATGCGATCTGAAGTGCGCCACTGACACGAGTCGTCTTGGTGCAGGCTGGCGACGCGTCTCCCATGAACGCAGTTGCTTCGTTCGACTTGATCGATCGATCTGGTGACAGACACGGCGGAAGTCTTGTGATTCCTTCGCCAATGTTACGACTGCGTGCCGACCGCGATTCCAGTGCACCCCGAAATCAGTCGATGGCGCAGGTCGTGCTAGTGTTACACTACGACGATGGTTTGTGATACTGTACCAAGAATGGCAGAGTGAGCGGATGTCAACGGTGTCGACGGAGTACTCATAACGTGTTCAACATTGTACTTCGTACTTTATTCAGTAGGTACGCTACTCATAATCGTGTCATCAGAGTTCCTGGTGCCCACTCTGGCGCGATGACCACCAACAAGATCAGCGACGATGACGTCCTGCGCGCCGCGCTCGAGCGCGAGTCGCAGCGCCTGCTCTCGTCGCACACCATCGTTCGCCTGCTCGAGCGCATGCGCTTTGAGCGCGTCCATCGAGGCGACGAGGCGCAGCCGACGTCGCTCAAGCTCGTGTACGAGCTCCCGCGAGACTTCCGAGTCCGAGAAACACAGCCACATTGTCAACCTGCGCGCGCTCACTGCGCTGCTCGTGCACTCGCGGCTGCTCGGGCTGTTCCCAGGCCTCCAGCTCCCGTTCTGGACGCGCGTGCTCGAGATCAAGGCGCTGGCGTAGCCGGACGAAGACTTGCACGACGCCGCAGACAACTGGCTCTGGCTCGTCGAGGACGACGTCGTTCCCGGCGCGCGCGCTCACGCTCAAGTGCCACGACCCGGGGAAGGCCTCGGTGCTCGCAATCTACCAGTTCTTCACGGCGATGGGGACGCACGCGCTCGACAAGCACCTCGTGGGGCTGAGCGACAGCGCCACGTTGTCGCCCGACGCGCTCCAGCTCGACGTGACGTTCGAGATCGCGAGCGGAGACGGCGCGCTGCATGCGCTCCGCCAGATCAAGACGACCCTCGACCGCGTCTTCCTGAGCAGCTCGCGGCAGTTCGGGATCCGGGTCCTGACGCTCAAGAGTGACGAGTTCCCGTCCGAGCAGTTCGCGTCCGTGCCGCAGCTGCTCGCCAAGTGCCACGGCGCGTACAAGATCAAAGACGTGCGGCTCTCGTCCAGCACGTTCGCGACGAACGCGGTGCTCGCGGGGAGCAGCCTGAACCTGGCAGTGCCAATCGCGACGCGTTCCATACTGACGAGCCTGACGAACGTGGCGCTGAACCTCGAGCTGCTGAGCGCGACGGACATCGCGACGCTCTGCTCGTCGCTCCGGCACGGATCTCGCCTCGAGCAGATCCCATGCAGCAACATGCTCGCTATGTCGGACAAGATCGAGCAGGAGCTGAGCTACCGGTGGCTTGCGTTCGCGCTCTTCTACCCGCTGTCCAAGGCGCTCACGCGGGGCGACCGCCTCAAGGCGATCGACATCTCGTTCAGCGTCCACTATCCCAAGTGGACGACGGTGCTTACGCTCGTGGCGAACGATCCGGCAGCCGCGCTTCTGTTCCGAGCACCGACCACCGACAAGCGGCCTGCTAAAGCAGCCAGGCGTGAGTGCGAGCTGCTGATCTGCATGGCGAAGAACGGCGCGCTGTGCTACCCGAGCGCGCAAGTCGGCAGTAACCCGCTGTACAAGCTCGACTGCGAGTGCGAGCTGGAAGTGCTGGTTCAGGAGGGCGGCTGGACGTGCGTCGTGCTTCCTGGGATCGGGTTCGGGTGGCTGGAGGACGACGAGATCCTGCGAGTCGAGCGCGAAGCCATCAGCATGGACAGCGGCGGCGATAGCAGCAGAGAGCTCAACCATCCGCGACTGCGAAGAGCACCGTCTCGGTGGCCAACGAAGTCCTCTTCTTCCAGCGCTTCGGGAGCAGGTTGGCGTCGCTGCAGCCCTTTCACCACGCGCTGTCGCCTTCCTTCGATCGCACGGACGCCAACCTCACGAGCGCGCTGCAGCACTGCGTGAACCTCAAGCGCATCGACCTGAGCAACCAGGAGCTCACGAACAGCGAGCTCGACGGGATGATCGCTGTGTTCAGGGACGGGTACTGCCGGAAGCTCGAGTCGCTCGACTTAGACAGGATCGAGTTCGGCTACAAGTTGCTCGACGAGCTCGCGTGGTGCCTGTCGGACCCGTCGATCCTCCCGGCGCTGCGCGAACTGCACGTCACCGTGCGAAACAAGACGGTCCCGGCCACGCTCGAGAGCTTCCGCGAGATGCTGCAGGCCAACAAGACGCTGCAACGCGTGCACTTCTCCGGGCCGTTCAGACGTCGAGTGTCGCCGTCTGCGGAGAGCGTGAAGCGCGCGATCCACGACCAGTTCCACGGTGAGTTGCTGCCGACGAAGCTACCGCTAGAGAAGAAGCTAGCGTTCCTGAGCGTGTTGCGTCGGTCGCGCTCAGCGCGACCCGAACTCGACAGCCTCATGGTGGCCACGATTTTCCGGTTCACATCGGACTCTGTCAGGCGGCGGATCTTGTGGACACAGCATCCGTAGCGAGACTGGTATGTGCGTAGCGTTTGTAGGTGTGTCGGTCGTCCGGTCCGTGAAGTCGATGTACAGTGCTTCAGCCTCGTCCTTCCACTCAAGTAGTCCTGGAAGAACTCGGACTCGTCACTCGCAACCACGACGCCAGCGTTCGTCCGTCTCGGGGGCGGCCTGGGGGCGGTACACGCCGCAGATGGTGTCGATGCCGTGCTTCTTGGCGACCTTCACGGTAGCTGACGTGGAACTCGACATTGTCGGTCCTAGAACTCGAGATCTTCGCATCGTCCCGTTGAACGTCGTGACACTGTGGCGTCAGCGTTCGCAGCAGCTCACAGCACGAACTTGCTGTCCAGGACCTCCTCCACGCACGCCTTCCCGCTCGCACGGTTGTCTCGCGCCACGCACGCCGCTTCCTTCGCCGCTTGAGCCTCGCAGTACGGCGTCCCGTTCAGAAATGTCGCGTCGCTCACACTCGTGCGCAGCCACGACGGCAGAGTCTTGAGCAGCGTGCGCTCGGCGCTGAAGAACCTGAACGCCGTGCCTTTCCTGAGCGAGACTGGCAGCTCCGCGAGCGGGTTCGCGCTCAGCACGAGCGAGTAGAACGACCCGCGGACGTCGCTCAGCTCCGGCGCCGACGCGATGCGGTTGCCGTACAGCGACAGAGTTCGCAGTGGGAGCGACATCAGCGTCTTCGGGACTTCGGACACCAGCGAGTGCTCCAGGAACACGAGGCGCAGCGCGCTCCAGTTGGTGTGCGCGTCTGGCGGGAGCGACGACAGGTTCGTGTGCGAGATGTGCAAGTTCTGGAGCTTGCTTGGCAGCGGCTGCAGCATGCCGTCCGGGATCCGCGTCATGTTGGTGCGTGCGATCGCGAGAACGGACATCTTCGGGTGCGTCGCCGCGGTGATCGCGCTCTCCTTGCTCCACTCGACAAGCGTCGAGTTGTAGAGCTGAAGCCGAACGAGGTTGTAGAAGCGCTGGAGGCGCCGCGGCATCGTGAGCGCCGTGCAGTGCGTGATCGCGAGGATCATGAGGTTGTCCGGGTCGAGCGTGCGCCACGAGTCTTCGTCGGGACTCGCCGAGCCTTGTCGGTGGCAGTTGTGGAAGTACACGGAGCACGGGTACCCGGTCGCGCGCCAGGACCCCGCGGCGAGTCGGCAGCCTTCCGCCTCCTGCTGGTGGCGCGTCACTGCCGCTCTGGTGTGGATCGCTAGCACTGCGAGTCCCCACGCTATGAAGAAGAGCGACACCGCGTTCTTCTTCCACCGCGACGAGCGAACGAGGGACACGGCGCAGGCGCAGTGGAGCCCGACGACCAAGAGCCACATGCAGCGGAACGCGAGCGGCTGCAGCGAGAGCGCGAGACCCGGCGACGGAGTCGCGCTGGACGCCATCGCAGCGTCGATCGAACTGAAATAAGGACGCACCGACAGCAGCAGACACTCGGATCGACCGCTCTGTTTAGCACCACGCGACCCAGCGCCTTACGCCCTCGCCAGTCGCCGCTGCGCTGCGTTGTGCGCCGCGAACTCGGCCTTGGAGATCGGCTGGAAGCCCCCGACGAACGCCAGGAACTTGTCCACGACGAGCGCTGGCGGCAGCTGCAACGCCGACGCCATGACGCCCGCGCGCTCGACCAGCTCGCTGCTCGCGCCGCCCGACGCGTTCCGGTACTTGCGCAGCAGCGGCCCCTTGCCCTGCGGCTTGTACAGCACGACCTCGCCGCTTCTCGACGGCGCCGCCGTCATCGTCGACGCCGACGATGTCGACTCGGTCGATGATGCCGCCGCGTGCAGGTAGTAGCGGTTGACCCGCTGGCGGTCCACCTTGCCCTGCATCGACGTGATCTTGTAGAACGCGTCCTGGTGCTTCGGGTGGAACGCGCGGTCCGCCACGAGCTCTGAGTAGAGCGCGTAGAGCGCGAAGCGGCCCGTGTTGGGGATGAAGTTGACGTTGTCGTCGTTCGCGATCGCCTCGGTGAACGCGTCGAGGAAGAGCGTCACCATGGTCGTGACCGAGTGTGTCGGCGGCCGCCGCGCCGCCAGCGCCACCCGCAGCACCGGCAGTGGCGTCGATGGCGAGACGCTCAGGGGCTCCAGAGCTGCTGCTGCTGGCTCGGGGACCGGTGGTGGCGGAGCAGTTGCTGCTGCTGACGGGGTCGCATCTGCTGCGCTGGCTGTCGACGCGCGCGCGTCATCAGCGCCGTCGAGCGACGTTCTCTGCCGTTTCGCGGCAGGAGACCTCGCGGCGTCCGCTTCCTCCGTCGCCTCGTCCTGCTCCTCTGGCGCTTGGTGCTCCTCCTCAGTGTCCGACGACGCGTCCACTGCCAACTGATTACTGCTGACGCTAACGCCGTTGCTTAGTCGACGGTCGCGCAGGCGCTCGGGCAGCACGAGCGCGAAGCTCGCGCCGCTCGGCAGCGCGGCGCTCAGCGGCACCACGTCCCCGTCCACGTCGCGCAGCAGCACCACGCTGCTGCTGCTGCTGTCGCTGCTGCTGCTGGCGCCGTCGGCTGCGGCCGGCAGCTGCAGAATCGCGTGCGCGCTCTGCGCCACCGCCGCGTCCGACGTGCCCGCGTACCAGCAGAGGCGGCGCGCGCGGCCGCCGCGGCGCGGGTCCGCGACGCTGATCCAGACCTTCTTGGCCATGCGGTGTCCGCTGGTTTGATAGTGAAATAAATCGGTATCAATCGATTTTCCCAAATCCGTGTTGATTTTCACTATCGTATTAGTGTATAGTGACAAAATCGAGGGTGGCTACCACCCATACAAACTTGCATAGGCCCAGTAGCCGCATCGCACAGAAGCACAGCTCAGCAGGAGGAGACCAGCAGGAAGATGGCGGACGTCGGCGTGGACCTCGAGCAGCTCGAAGCCGAAGCGGCGCAGATGGAGGAAGTGGCGACTGGCGAAGACGCGGCGGCCGCTGTCTCTTCTTCCGCGGCCGCGGACGCGGACTCGGTGGCCGCCGTGGACGCGGAGATCGAGGACATGAAGCGCCGCGTGCGCGAGATGGAGGAGGAGGCCGCCAAGCTCAGCGAGATGCAGTCCGAGGTGGAGACGCAGATGGGAAAGTCCGCCGCGAGCGCGCTGGGCGACGCCGGCGCGGGGGGCGCCGGCGCGGCTGCTGCTGCTGCGGCGGCGGCGGCCGCGATGGACGACAACTCGATCTACATCGGGCAGGTGGACTACGGCAGCACGCCCGAGGAGCTGCAGGCGCTCTTCCAGTCGTGCGGCACGATCAACCGCGTGACGATCCTCTGCGACAAGTTCACGGGCCAGCCCAAGGGCTACGCGTACATCGAGTTCGCCTCGCGCGACGCCGTCGAGAGCGCGCTGCTGCTGGACGACACGATGTTCCGCGGCCGCCAGCTCAAGGTCACGCCCAAGCGCCAGAACGTGCGCGGCTACAACTACGCGCGCGGCGGGGGCCGCGGCGGGCGGGGCGGTCGCGGGGGCCGGGGACGCGGCCGCGGCCGGGGACCCATGCGCGGCGGCTACCGGGGCGGCCGCGGCGGTGGCGGCCGTGGATACCACCCGTACTACTAAGCCGAGTGTCAGCCCGTCGACGCAGACGGCACTTCCCAGCACTTCCCACCAGCCGCAGCAGCTTCCTGCCTTCGTGCTCCTCCACACACGCGCAGGTGAAGAGCTCACGGAGCTCCATGGCGAGAAAAAAAGAGATGAGAAAGAAGCCTGTGAGCTCCCCACAAAAAAAGAGAAAAAAACGAGATGGAAAAAGAGATGGAAAAGCGCCGCGAATGAGCTGCCGACGAGGGCGACCATCCCTCGTATCGAACTAACGTGCTGATGACACCAGCAAACAGGAAGACAAAGCTCCCGACCGAAGCCTCCGACACGTATGAGGACGAGAGAGAGAGAGAGAGAGCGATACTGAGAGCAAGTGATACTGAAGCGCGACTCGGAGCAATGCGAACCAGCGTTCGGATTCCGTTCGGATTCCGTTCGGATTCCTCCGCTCTGGTGCTTCGACGTCGTTATTGTCGTCTTCGTCGACAAGCGAGCAGCTCATAGCACCTTCTTGTTGCGCTTCGCCGGGATCCCGGGGGTGGCGGCCGAGCCGCGGCGCTTGTTGCTCGCCCGGAACGCCTTCTCCGAGTGCTTGAGCGCTTTGCCTGCAGCGCACACCCGGCGTTCTCCAAGTCAGCCACCCGCCCGCCCACCTATCGCAACACTCAACACATCTCGTCTTCCAACCAACGAGTACCTTGGCTGCCTGGGGTCGCTGTCGCACCGCCGACCGCGTTCCCGTTCGCTCCTGCGGCGGTCGCTGCTCCAGCTACTGGGAGCGCGTCTCCGGCCCGCTCTGCACCAAACAAGAGCACGAGAATGAGATGAGTCTCTTCTCGCGTCGACAGACTCCCCCCTCACATCCCCAGCGCACCTGCGCGCCGAACCGGAGTGCTCACGGGCTGGAACTCGGTCCCCGACAGACTCCGGAACCGGTCCTTGAGCGCCTGCGCCTCCGCCTGGCGCGCCGCGAGGTGCTTGCGCAGACCCAGGAGCCCGACGAGGTCCTTCCGCAGCGTGTCGTACAGCGCGCAGCTCTCCTTCGTCGGCATCGGGCGGACGGGCACGCCGAGCTCGTCCAGCATCAGTTCCATCTTCTTCACGAGCTTGGCGCTCAGCGCGTGCTTGTGCTGCGGGAGCGCGAGCAGCGAGCTGCGCAGCAGCACGCCAGTCGGCAGCTCGCGCGCGATCGCGAACGGCACGTCCGCGAGCTCCTTCTTCTTCTTCGTGTCCACCTTCACGGCCGCCTTCTTGAGCTGCTGCTCGACCGCCTTGAGCTCCTCGGCCAGGCGCCGCAGCTCGCTCTCTTCCTCGGCCGACCGCGCGAACGCGAGCTCGAGCTGCCGCTTGCGCTGCTTCTCGTACGCGACGTTGAACACGTAGTACCGGTCGCTGCCGCCTGCCTGAGGCGTCGCTGGTGCAGAGCTGGACGCGGCCGCGGGCTTCGCTGGCTCTACCGCCGCGCCGCTCTCGGCCGTCGGAGCGGCGGCGGCGGCTGCTGCTGCTGTAAGAGCCGACGCCCCGCTCTCGGCCGTCGCTTCCTGCTTGATCGCCGCTGCTGTGGCTGCTGCTGTGGCTGCTCCGGCGGCCGCTGGGAGCTTTGCCTGCTGCTCCTGCTGTGCGGCGACGCGGTCGCGGTACTCGCCGAGCAGCCGCGTGACCTCGTAGTACCGGAACTTGATGTCCTCGACGGACCTCGGCGGCGACCTTCCGGCGCTGTTGTACCTGTCGGCGATGACCACCCACCTGCACAGACACCGACACACACTCTGCGTCAGCTGCTCGTCTCCAGTTCCCATCAGCTGCGTCACCGCCGCCGCACCGCAGGTCGAAGCGCGCGCAGAGCGCCAGCAGCGCGTCGGTCTCCTCGCGCGTCCACCGGTCGGCATCGCCTTCCTGCGCGACCGCGCGCGCGTACTCGTCCGGCGAGCAGCGCGTGACGTCGCACGCGACGTTGAAGCGCGCGAACACGTAGTCCGCCGGCTCGGTGCGCGCCTTCGTCCAGTGGCTCAGCGTGAGGCCCGCGGCGTCCGCCTCGCCCGCGAGCCCCGCGCGCGCCGGGTTGCGGAACGGCGTGCGCCGCCTGCGTGGCGGTCAGCCTCCCTTCACGAGCAGACGAGAAGACACGCGAACGGAAACAGCCGACGCACCACTTGGTCGCGGGGACCGCGCGCCGCTGGCGCCACTTTTGCTGCAGGCTCAGCGCGCTGAGCCCCGGGAGCAGCGCGTGGCTCGCGCGGTGCGTGCTCTCGAGCAGCTCGAGCACCTCACGCCGCATACCCGAGGGCTTTTTCGGCCGGGGCTTCGCGGCGGCGGACGAGCCCGCGGGCTTGAGCTTCTCGAGCTCGGCGCTCACGGCTGCTGGCGCCGGCGCCGGCGCCGCGAGCCCGAGGATCTGCGCGACGTCGCTCATTCGTGTTGATACTTTGCTGATACTTACTGGTCGCGCTCGTGTGCGGCAGATTAGAACGCAACAATTGATTCTAATAGTTATGCAACAATTGATTCCAATTGTTATGTAGCAATTGATTCTTGCTGTCTTGCGATCCCTGCGTCAATGTTCTCTGCTGTTCGCAGAGGAAGTGCCTTCGAGATCTCGGACAACAGCAAAAGTGCTCCAGGAACACGACGCACAACACACTCCAGTTGGTCGGTACATGCATCCGTCAGGACTGACGTCGCGTTCGTGTGAGCCCACAGCGAGGTCGATCTTCTTGCGGAACCAGGTCATGCCATTCGCCAGTTCCATCAAGATCACTCTCGACTCAGTGATCAGTGTGGAGTTAGGAGGAGATCGCGAGTCTAGATGGATCGCGAGAGACTCGCGATTCTCCTCCTGCGATCGTTCACTCGAAGGATGGGAGTTTACCGAGTACAACTTGGGAACTGAAGGGCCTCCGACACTTTCCGAGTTTCACGTCGTCCCGATCAAGCATTCTCCAACAATGAACGCAGCCGCACAGGGCCTCAGCGCCAAGGACCCCAGTGTCCCACCGTCCATGCCGCCGCCATCGGCGCCACAGCACATGCTGGAGCTGCGTCCTGCCGTCTTCCGCTGCGTGTGGCTCTTCATCGTTGGCCTTCATTGCGCCTGCGCTGTGTTCCTCACGCAACTTGCGCGCACTCGCACACCCGCTTCTGGACTCAGTGGCGAAGCTGGCGACTGCTGACCGACACCCGTACCTGAAGGACGCGAGTGTGGCCATCGGTCTCCTCAGTGCGCTCCACTAGTGGCAACTGCTCGACATCCTCTGGTCGTCTCTGCCAGCGAAGGAGGTGACGTTCACCGGCACCGGTTCCAGCGCGGCGAAGCGGGCGCTTGCGACCTTCAAGGGGAGGAGGTCCAGTGTTGAAGGCGTGAAGCTGTCCGATCCTTCCGCGACTTCCGGATCGCCTCATCGGTTCGAGAGACTGCGTCACATTGTCCATCGACTCCAGCAGCTCTGGGGACTCGTCTTCTCTCGTCGCGGCGTCTTCGGTGTCGAGAGTCCCATGTTCCACGCCGTCTTCACGGTGCGCGAGCTGGCGGAGATCGTCTCGCAGACGTTCCACGTCCGTGGCTCAACAACCTGCTCGTCATGCTTGTGGTGACGAACTGCTGGTCGACGCCGGTCGTGCATCACTGGCTCGGTCACCGCCAGGGTGCTATGCGCGTCATGTGCTTGCTCCTCGACGCTCTGCTCAACATCAGCTCGAGCATGCTGGTGCCGCTCGCGGTCTTCTGGCCGTACTACCAACTCCTCTCGCCGGTGACACTGTCGTTCCCGTACGACCTCGTGGTCGACCCGGTGTGGACGACGAGAATGCTGGTGGAGTCCTGGCTGCTCTTCTCGCTCGCGACGACCGATGTGCTCTCCAAGGTGGTGCAGCACCTCGGCATCTACGCCTCACTGACCGCTGTGGTGGCACTCATCCGGCGAGAGCGGCAGTCGAGTGCGTTGGTGGCCGTCGAGACGCTGCCGCCAACCTCCGCAACAGAGACGGCTGTGGCCACTGACTCCCGCTATGGTAGTCTGTCCGCGATCGTGCTGCGCACTCGAAGCGCCTTCAGCGATGCTCTCCGGACGGCGAGCGCCGGGGGTCGGGCTCACGTGCATGTCTCGGTGGAAGCAGAACGTGGTGCACTTCGTCTTCTTCGCGTGGGGACTCGTGCTGCTCGCGATCCACCTCCAAGCCGCGACGGCGCTGCAGCAGGCGATACCAGGGTGCCGCTTAGCCACCGGGTCGTGGTTCTCAACCGGGTACCCTTGCTCCGTGTACCAGTACAACTGCTACCGTCAAGGCACCGCGAGCCCGGACGAAGACTTGTGGAGCCGCGTCGACCCGGACATCGTCATGTACTTGGCGATCACGCACTGCCCGGAGCGCAAGATGCCGCGACGACTTCAGAGCTTCCGGCACCTCGTGTACTTCCGGGTACACAACTCGACGCTCGTCGAGTGGAGCAAGGAGAGCGCGATCTCCGCGACGAAGCATACCGATCTCGGCATCATGGGCATCGCGCGCACCAACATGACGCGGATGCCCGACGGGATCCTCGGGCCGCTCCTGATCATGCTGTAGAACGTCCAGATCTTGCACACGAACCTGACGGCGCTGCCGCCTGACCTACATGTGCGGTGGACGCGATGTCGGTGTTCTACACGGAGCATTCGCTCCTCACGGCGTTCCCCACGACGCTGCTCTCCCTCTCGGTCCAGAAGCTCTCGCTGCAGGGCAACCGCATCGAGACGATCCCCGAGCCCGCCGACATCCACAAGCGGTTCATCTCGTTCGTCGTCGCCGCGAACCCGCTGAAGGAGCTGCCAGAGTCGCTTGGAGCCGGCTCCGGTTCCGCGACACTCAACGTCGAGCGGACTCAGCTCAGGGCGGTGCCGTCATGGGTGCGCTCGAGCACCAGCAGCGCGCTCTACCTGTTCGGGACACCGCTCTGCACCGCTCAGACGACCAAGGAAGCCGCGTGTACGAAGCGCGACAGCCGAGCGAGCGGCAAGTCGTCGGTTGAGCTCTTGGACGTCAAGTTCCCGTTGTGAGACGAACAGCCGCTCGTCGCGATCAGGAAGGAAGTTGACACGTTGCGATGCGATGTCTGGACGGTGAGCAGCTTCGCGATCCAAACATCTTGATGACTCACCTGGTGTCGGTGTCGGTGTTGGCTGGTGCTCGAACGCGTGTTAGCTTAAGTTTGGTGTGTCCGAGTGGACGCGACTGCCAAGACTGGCGCTTCGCCCGCGAAGAAGAGCAGCAGCATCACGATGCTCCGACACGCTGGCCGCACTGTCGTGCGCGTGTGGGAGGCGCTGAAGGTCGAGCTGCACGGCAGGTACTCGGTCGAGCGCATGCTCCACCTGAAGTACTTCGCCGCCAGCACCAGCGTAGCTCGCGCGATGACTCTTGCAGCGCTCACGCCAGTGCCATGCGTCGTCATGGTGGTCGGGTTCGACTTGCTGCCACTCGAGCCACCCAGCGAAGAGATCGCGCGCAACAGGGTGGTCTGGGTGCGCTTCGCTCTCACGTGGTTCGTTCAGGCGTTCGCACTCACGGAGCAGTGTCGACACTTCGTGACGGAGCTCCCGGCAACGTCGGTGCACATGTTCGGCATCTCGCTCTTGTGCACTGGCGCAGCACTGGTCGGCTTGATTTGCCTCGTGCCCTTGATCGGGTTCCCCGTGCCGTTCGTGGCCTCGCTGACAGCTCCGTTCGGCTGCTCTGCAGTCGGCTTCGCGATGTACGCGCTCTGGCATGCGCACATTCGCCAGTCGGCTACCACGCGCGCGCAGCTCAAGCAGTTTGGCTTGATCATGGTGACGCAAGTGACCGCCGTGTACGTCTACCAGAGCTACACGTACGTGTTCCGCCTCCTCTCCGGGCCGTCGCAGGCCGAGTTCATCACGTTCCACGTCGAGGTCTTCCACTCCATCTTCGTCGCGACCTGCCTGCAGACGTCCGTGTCCGTCGCCTCGACTCTGGCATTCGCTCTCTTCGACATCGGCGACGCATGGCTGGCGCTGCGCGATCTGCAATCAGTGCTGCGCTCGGTCGACAAGTGCTTTGAGGATGCAGCAGCGCGTGCTGTCGACGATCCACAGGCGGGGACAAAGCGACGACGCAGCACACGAAGCCCGGTCTCCGCGAGATGCACTACTTGGACGCTGTGGTGTTCCTTCTGGAGAACGACCAGAGACTGCGCTCGCACTCGTCCATCCGCCTTCACTACAGCAGCAAGCGGGCCCAGAGCGCGCTCCGAACTGCTTCCGTGTCCGGGAACTTTGTCACGCCCAGTGCGCCACCTAGCAGTACGCCACCTATCAGTACACCACCTACCAGTACACCACCTGCCAGTACGCCGATAGTGACCGGCGAAGTGCCAGCGGTTCAAGCGCTTGTCGATAGCTCTCTCGGGGTATCGTCCCTGTTGGCGGAGCCAGTCCGGGGACGGAACACGGTGAGGGTCACCCTCTTGGACGATTCGAGTGCAGCTCCAGCGCTTCAAGTGACATCGAAGCTCTCCGACAGCGACAAACACGTGCTACGGTCGATGAGCGAGAGCAATCGCATCGAGTTTGTGCAAAAGGTGCTCCAGGCGCTGTACGTGAGCGAGATCCTCGTGCTCGTGGAGTTCGTCGAGGTGGTGGTCCCGTGCATCTACTGTACGCTCAGCCGCTTCGCTTGCCTGCTAGCTAGACGCTCGGAGCGAACTCGCCATCGTCGCCGGCATCGTCGACGTTGTCGTGTGTGTGACTGTGGCGCAGGTTCGTTCATCCTCGCGGCGTTCTACCTCTCGAACCGCGACTTCTACATTCCGTTCCGGAACATGAGCAGCGACGGCGTGTAGCACGCAGTCGCGAACGTCATGGTCTACGTCGTCTTCGAAGTCGCCTCGTTGGTCTACCTGGGCGTGATGGTGCAGCGCAAGTTGCGCCTCTCAGTGCTCCATCAACTGACGTTTGTGCTCGAGACGAAGTGGCAGGAGGTGCAGTCGAAGCTCCTGCTCTGGATCTCGATGGCCCTCCAGTCGCTGCTTGTACACTTTGGCGCTGACTTCAGCTTTTCGTTCGCGTGGCTCCGCGATGACGCCGTCACGCCAGCAACAGCAGTCGCAGCGCCGCGAGGATGAGTGTCCGCGCGCACAGCCAGCCTCCAGCAACGACTCCATCCCAGACATCTCGTCCTTCAGTTGTTTGTGTCCCCTCGATCCCCAACAGCAACAGCGCATCTCCGCCGCCGGGATCGAGCCCGATCAAGTGCACTGGCACACGGGATCAACTCGCAGCACTCTCTCTCACGCAGACACCTAGTAGCTCTTGTGCTGCGTTCGCTGTGTGTGTGCGAGTCTAGGACGAGCCTCCTCTCGCATCCTATCGCAGCGTACATGCTCTCCGACCGTCGTACTTCACATCTTCCGTCGTGAGGTAGCAGATCATCACCAGCGACTCCTCCAGGATCTTGAGCGACGCGCTGCAGCGGCCGATCTCCTTCGCGAGCGCAGACTTGGTCGTCAACTTTCTCTGCAGCAAGATCCCGAGGGTGATGCCACATTCCGTGACACCGTAGGTGACCTGCACGCGGTGACCCAGGCGCTCTCGGCGCTCAGCACGAATACGCGCTTCGTGATCGTGGAGTCGTACGAGCTGGGGTTCGCCGGGACCTCAATGAACGAGTCCTCGGGCGCCAGCGTGAGTGGCAGTGCCGAGAACCCCGTCTGGATCGTTACCACCTCGAGCTCGAGCGGCAGTTAGGTTGCGAGCCACAGCGTTGCCAGCGCCGAGATCGTCATCTCGTTCTCTCTGTCTGCTGCCTGAACGGGCAGATCCGGAAGTGGTCAACTGCCAGGTTTTGGGAAAGGTACGCGTCTCGAGCTTCAGCTCTCATGGCTCAGATGACGACACGCAGAAGAAGTCGGCGAGCGCCGTCGGCTCGATCTCGTTCTGTCCGCGGTCGAGCTGGAGCAAGAACCGCGACGGGATCTGCTCTTGAATGAACTGCTGAGCTCTCTGTTCTGTCAGGAACTGGCGGTCGTCGCCCTGTGACGAGCGGTCGTGTCCAGAGAACTTCAGCGCCAGCTCGAGCCACGCCGGCGGATTCGCCACCGCCATGACGGCTAAGAGCTCGAGCGCCTGGCGGCAGCAGACGGCCGCGAGCCATCGGACGCTCGGTGGCAGGCGCTGCAGCCGCGGGCTCACGACGACGTGCGACTCGGCACCGCGCGTCAAATGGGGGAAGCCCACGTTCGCTATGCACGTCTGGCCGAGCAGCCGCGAGATCCCCGGCGTGAGTGCCGTCCAGCGCTCCATCGTCGGGTCGGCGGAGAAGGAGCGAGGTTAATAGATCATCGGAGCTCTTCTCGATTTCGAAAAATCAGGAGATGTCGAAAATCATGAGAGATCTCGCGAGAGGTGATTGGTAGTGAAAGAAACGAGGTTTGTGGTGTTAGCTTCAAGCTGGTGCACATGTCTGTATGCTGCCACGCGATGCACTTGCAACATACTCACTTGATCGAGGCAGTCGATCTCGAGCCCTCGTCAGTGCAAGTGCTTGGCGCAGACTACGGATGTCTGAGTCGCCACAAGATCAGCGAGACCCGAATTACTTCCTCAATCGTTGCAGCGAGTGGCTGGTTCGTGCTGGCACGGGTCCACCTCCATGCTCGCTGACAAATTCTAGAGGCGAGCTCTACTTGCTCGACTCTGACAGCTGAAGCGCTCGACGCGCCAAAGACGCGCTTCACCTTTGCGTGTGCGCACTCTCGAATCGACCTCGAAGCGCGCAAGTCGTCGGAACAACAGCACCAGCAGCACCGTTCAGCAGCATCATGTGCATCGGCGGATCCTAGTCGAGTGCGCTCGACACCTACAAGATCACGGAGCAGGCGCGGCCGCTCGTGGTCGTCGACAAGCGATTCGTTCGTTCGCGCGACGGAGATCACGCAGTTCATCGTGACGAACGCGCCGCACACCAACGATCTCGCGTTTGAGAACCCGGAGACGGGCGACTTAGCTTTTCAAGCGAGAGTGGACGCCGCAGGACACGCACTCCTCGTGGATGCGGACAGTCGGCCGGTCGTGACGCTCGCGAAGAAGCAGAACAGCAGCAGCAGCAGCGATGACCGTAACGATACCTTCGAGCGTTCCAGCCCAGATTATTGTCTAGAAATCGTATCAAAATTCCAGACTGCATATTTAGAATGATTCCCAAAACAGTGTGCTCAACGTTTCAGATCGGACCCAAAAAACGCGTGTCAGCTTTTCGTAGATTTGACTTGAAGTGTGTAAGGCCATACTGAATCCAAGTGACCACACTTCGCCTGCTTTGACAAGTCGCGATCTCGCGACACGAAGCACCTCACTCGTGAATCGATCTCTTCGCGCACAAGCCCCCACTTCCCTCTCGCTCGCCTTCCCCGCAGCCAGCGCACAGGCCGCGTAGACGACCCCAAGAAGATGCTCTCGGCGGAGAAGATGGCGCGGCTGCTGCTGCTCGCCGCCGGCGCGCTCGCGCTCTGCGCCTCGCTCGCGCACGCGATCGTCGCCGGCGTGGACTTCGGCGGCGAGTTCTTCAAGATCGCGCTCGTGAAGCCCGGCACGCCGTTCGAGATCGTCACGAACGTGCACAGCAAGCGCAAGACCGAGACGATTGTGGCGTTCGACGGCGAAGAGCGCCTCTACGGCGCGGACGCCGCCACGGTGGCCGTGCGCCGCCCGCAGACCGCGTACGCGCAGATCCGGCGCTTCCTCGGCGCGACGCCCGAGCACCCGGAGGTCGTGTCGCTGCTGCAGGAGGAGTACTTCCCGTACACGCTGCTGCAGAACGACACGCGCGGCTCGATCTCGCTGCAGCACGAGCGCAAGACGCTCTTCCACGCCGAGGAGCTCGTCGCCATGGTCTTCTCGCACGCGCGGCAGATCACGGACGCGTTCGCCGAGGCGCCGGTCAAGGACTGGGTCATCACCGTCCCGAGCTACTTCTCGCAGGCGCAGCGCCAGGCGATGCTCGACGCCGCCGAGATCTCGGGCGTGCGCGTGCTCTCGCTCATCAACGAGAACACGGCGGCCGCGCTGCAGCACGCGGTGCACTCGACGTTCGCGGAGCCGCGGCGCATCCTGTTCTACAACATGGGCTCGACGTCGCTGCAGGTGTCGGTGACCGAGTTTAAGAGCGAGGTGGTGCCCGACGGCTTCAAGAAGAACAAGACGGTCTCGGGCTTCCAGGTGCTCGCGAACGCCTGGGACGAGAACCTCGGCGGCGCCAAGTTCGACCTGCAGCTCGCCGAGTTCTTCGCGCAGGAGTTTAACAAGAAGCTCGGGACCGGCGAGGACGTGCGCACGCTGCCGCGGCCGCTCGCCAAGATCCGCGCGCAGGCGAAGAAGACCAAGATCGTGCTGAGCGCGAACGAAGAGATCCCGGTCGTGATGCAGAGCCTGTACAAGGACATGGACTTCTTCACGTCCATGACGCGCAGCAAGTTCGAGGAGATCAACGCAGACCTGTTCGCGCGCACGCTCGAGCCGGTGAAGCAGGCGCTCGCGAAGGCGGGGCTGGCGGCGAGCGACATCGACGAGATCGAGATCATCGGCGGCGGCGTGCGCATGCCCAAGGTGCAGGCGCAGCTGAAGGAGTTCTTCGCGGGCAAGGACCTCGGCGTGCACCTGAACGGCGACGAGGCGATGGCGCTCGGCTCGGCGTTCCGCGCCGCGAACCTCAGCAACTCGTTCCGCGTGCGCCACGTGGGCATGACGGACATCGCGTCGTTCCCGGTCGGCGTGCGCCTCGTGGACCTGGAGCACAAGGCGGCGGCGGAGCAGGAGCAGGAGCAGGAGCCGAAGGACGGGGAGGAGGGGTCCAAGCACTGGGTGAAGCGCGCGGCGCTGTTCACGGAGACGAGCCGGCTGGGGCTGCGCAAGGCGGTGTCGTTCCTGCACTCGGAGGACGTGTCGTGCACGTTCCGGTACGACAAGCCGTCGGCGCTGCCCGCGGGCGTGAACGCGCACATCGCCAAGTACAACATCACGGGCATCAAGGCGTTTGCCGAGAGCACGCAGGCGAAGCAGCTGGGCGAGCCGAAGGTGACGCTGTCGTTCGAGATCGACAGCAACGGCATCGCGCGGATCGCCAAGGCTGAGGCGACGCTCGAGGAAGAGTACGAGGTCGAGGTCGAGGTAAAGAAGCCGAAGAAGAAGGCGGAGGACAAGAAGAAGGACGACAAGAAGGCCACTGAGGAGGACGACAAGAAGGACACTGAGGAGGACAAGAAGGCGGAGCCCGAGGCCGAGGAGAAGAAGGAGTTTGTGAAGGAGATGCGCAAGAAGACGCACCGCGCGGCGCTCAAGGTGGTGCTCGGCCACGAGACGCACGACGTGGGGCTGAGCGTGCTGCCGATGTCGGTGGCGGCCAAGAAGGAGTCGGTCCGGATCCTGCGCGAGATGGAGCAGGCGGACAACCAACGCAAGGCGGACCTGGAGGCCAAGAACCGCCTCGAGACGTACGTGTACAACGCGCGCGACACGCTGGCGTCCAAGGCCGAGGCGATCGCGCAGGTGGCGGCGCCGGCGCAGCTCGAGGTGCTCGCGAGCCGGCTCGAGGAGACGGAGGAGTGGCTGTACGACGACGGTGAGAAGGTGGACGCGGCCGCGTACACGAAGAAGGTCAAGGACCTCGACAAGGACCTGAGCGCGATCCTCTTCCGCGTCGCGGAGCTCAAGGAGTTCCCGGCCGCCGTGAACGCGGCCGACGAGTACGCGTTCAGCACGCGCGAGCTCATGACCGAGTGGGCGGCGGCCAAGCCGCAGGTGACGGACGGCGAGCGCCAGGACGTGCTCGAGAAGCTCGAGGAGCTCGAGGCGTGGCTCGCGGACGCGCAGGCGAAGCAGAAGGCGGCGAGCGCGTTCGAGCCGCCCGCGGTCACGTCCGCGGACGTCGGCAAGCAGGTGCAGAGCGTGAAGAAGCTCGTGGCGACGCTCTCGAAGAAGCCCAAGCCGGCGCCGGCCAAGAGCGACGAGAAGAACAGCAGCGCGGAGGGCGACAAGGCCGAGGGGGGCGACGCCGCGGAGCCGAAGGAGGCGTCGCCGGCGGCGGAGAAGAAGGAGGAGGAGGCGAAGACGGCGGACACCGAGGAGGACGCCGAGGCCGCCGAGCACGAGGAACTGTAGACACACACACATCATCACACTTGCACTTGAATGCACGCGCCGGCGCGGCAAGAGCGACGCGCCAACAGCCACTCGCGACTCTGTCTTCTTCGCATGCGGTGCCTGTGACCTGTGGTGGTGGTCTATTGCGGCTTGGCGTCGTCGCTTGCTGGTGTAGAGGTGGAGCTGCTGGACGAGGTGCCGGAGGTGGCGGAGGTGGCGCTGCTGCTGCCGGCGAACTCGAGCTCCGACTGCTGCCACTTGCGCATCGAGTCGTTGAAGATGTAGACGCCCGAGGCGCCGCCGATGACGACGGCGATCGCGATGTCGACCAGCGGCGTCGTGCGGCGCACGCGCGCGCGCAGCGTCACGGCGTTGTCCTTGCGCGCGCCGAACATGCTCTTTGTCGTCGATGTCGATGTCGTTGAGGATAATGCGATAGTGAGGAAAGAGAGGGAGTGTACTGTGCGTGCTCGGTAAAGTGTCGGATCTCGAAACTTCGTCGGAAGATGCGACATGAGCGCGGTGGTATAAGATGTCATTTATTTTGAGCATACAAACCGCTAGTCTGAAAATGTAGTGAGCAAGATTGCGACCCCGTTTTATGCGTGACTTGCACCCGACAAATGAATGGCTCGCGCAAGATGACTCGATTACTGGCCTCTCCCCACTTGCGCTCACTATGCTCGTTCTCGAAAGATTCTGACCGAAAAAACAACTTGCTAACACGCTTTGCGCAGTTCGACAAACTGTCTTGTTTCCACTATGTGAGAGTCGTCTTCCAATCAGAGTGATCGTCGTCGCTTGAGTCGCACCAGCAGCACCAGCAGCGCAAATGCTCGCGGGCGTCATTTCCAGACAGTTGAGCTTGCGCGCACTGCTCTCGTAGGTCGTTGCCCTCTTCCTCCTCCCGCCCTTCCACATCAGTTAGAATGCTGCGCACGTCGGTGACCGCCGCGCGCTCCGCGTCGGCGACCGCGGCCGCCAGCAAGCGCATGTTCTCTGCCGCCGCCGGCTCGGAGGTCATCGGCATCGACCTCGGCACGACGAACTCGTGCGTGGCCGTGATGGAGGGCAAGGTGCCGCGCGTGATCGAGAACTCGGAAGGTGCGCGCACGACGCCGTCCGTGGTGGCGATCCTGGACAACGACGAGCGCCTCGTGGGCATGCCGGCCAAGCGCCAGGCGGTGACGAACCCGGAGAACACGTTCTACGCGGTCAAGCGCCTGATCGGGCGCAAGTTCCAGGACAAGGAGACGCAGGAGGTGTCCAAGGTCGTGTCGTACAAGATCGTGGCCGG
>JAASGM010000182.1:0-31064 GCA_023334215.1 Globisporangium cystogenes | reverse complement strand
TGTATGTGAACAGAGTGATCAAGCGAGCAGCGAAACTATGCGATAGCGACGGTGTTGAACCGACCAGCAAGTTGTCATCTCACTCTTTCCGCCGAGGCGCCGCGCAACACGCGAACGCAAACCCCAGTCTCAGCTTCCCATGGATCGTTGATCGAGGGCAATGGAGCACGAAGTCCGTCAGCAAAACGTTCGCAAACATCTTTAAGACCAGCAAAGAAGATCAGCAGGTCGCAAAAGCGCTAAGCGGCTGGAAGCCGGACAAGATACAGAGACTGCCGTGTCTGAGAACATTTGGCGTCGTCGTTGCAGAGCGCGTGCATCTGCTCCAGCGAGCTCTCTTCTCACACGCCACTGCTGTCAGCGCCGAGGTCGACTTTAGAGCAGACGTGCTAGAGATCCTGACCGCCAGTGTGATCCTTCACTTCTCAGAGATGTCTGCTGCTTATCCTCAATCGCTTTATGTTCACAAGGTCAGCCTCCTGATGCATCAGCAAGCCATCTGCGTGTCGGAGATCCATGCTTGGTCGCTTACCGTCCGAGCGACTCTCGTTCATGATCATGCTGAACAAAGCACCAGCGCACCCGTCACAGCGACATACGAGGACGCATCGACGCTCCAGACACTCGTCCGCGATCAGCAGAAGCCCCTCCTTCAGCTGGTGGAACAGAACAAAGAAATCGTCATCCAGAACAAGTTTCTCCTCTCGAGAATTAAAGCGATCGAAAGCCGAACGATGACGCAGACGAACCTCCTTTTGGCGGAGACACCACGACAGGAAGCCGAATCACGCAGTGCTAGCTCGGGGCAAACTCTGTGGTGTCTGCGCTCCACGACGTCAGGCCCGTCAGCACGACGAGGAAGCGCAAGGCGGCGCCAAAGTCATTGCTGCAAGTCTGGTGCGAATGGTACACGTGCCACCTGTGGACAACATGCAGCAACCATCACCGCCTTCACGATGCCAAATACGCGGTCGCCTTCATGTGCTTGTTCAGCACAGAAGGGTTCGACTTACGCGACGGCGGAGAGGTGTCTGCTGCTCGTGTGTACTCGATCGGCCAGGTACTGGAACGAAGTGTTGTTTCGTTCTTGAAGTCGAACGGGAAGTCGACTCGAGCTCACGGACCGGCCGTTCGCGATCTCAAAGAACTCTATCGAGTTGGAGTGCTGAACGGTGAGGTTCTCCGCTACCACATGCTGTTGCAGATGGGGAAGGTGATCGATCCGACCCCCGCCGAGCACGTGATCCAGTTCGAACAGTAGGTTCAGGAGTAGTCTGAGCGACCACACCCATAACAATGCATTATTTCACATGCTGTCAGTTGTTAGCTCACAAGCACGACGCGCACACAAGAACACCTCACGCACCGACCCGAGCAACAGCTCGCCCGCTCGCCCACCGCCAACGTCTCGCGGCCGCCGCCGCACTGAGCAGCATCATCGTGGTGCGGTGCCGCGTTGTTGTGTCTTGTTGCGTGATTGGAATTTGTCTTCCCTCCTATTGACACCTAGCTAGGATATATTTCCCGATTTGTGTGCATTAGTGAAAATGACTCACTGACGTCCGAGTTGTCCGGAGAAGTACCGTCATCGGGACGTAAATGCTATGAATGTTGTTCGAGGATCAATTCGTACTGATTGATTAGTCACAGACTTTATGATTTCCAGTTCGTTCACCCGACAATCCTGACTCATCCGGTTCCTGGGTGTCATTCACCGCCACCAAGCGCCAATCCGCCACCGCGATGCTCGTGCTCCGCGCTGCCTGCCGCCCGCTCGCAGCTGCGCGCTCGTCTGCGCTGCGCGCGGCGCTCGCGAGCTGCTCGCCGCTCCAGCGACCGCCGATGACGCTGCTGACGTCGACGACGCCGACGCGCGCGTTCGCCTCCTCACGTGACGACGACGACGCCGCCAAGCGGCCGCTCGCAGGCGACCAGCAGCAGCAGCAGCAGCAGCAGCTGGCGCAGGAGACGAAGAAGAAGCCCGGAAAAATGAGGGCGCTCATCGCGCAGTACGGGATGCCGTTTCTCATCTGGTGGACGGCGGTGTGGGCGGGCACGGGCGTCGGGCTCTTCGTGGCCTTCGACACGGGCGTCATCGCCGGCGCCGACGCCATCCAGTTCGTCATGGACATGGGCCTCGACCGCTTCGTCGACGTCCAAGCGCTCAACCCGACGTACGGGAACATGGCGCTCGCCGCCGTGCTCAACGAGCTCATCGAGCCCGTGCGCTTCCCGTTCGCGGTCGCGACGCTCCCGATGGTCAAGCGTGCGTTCGCCAAGAAGCCGTCGCCGCCGCCGCCGACCGACCAGTCGAAGCCGTAGACCGAGACGAGGAGTACACGAGCGAACGTTGTCGAGATAGAGAGTTGCCTACTGTCGGATGCGCAGCATGGGCGATCAGGTAGCGAACGAACGCGCCAGCTCAAGAGACCTACGTGAACGCTGAGCCGTCGTTGGTCGTCCGGTTTCGATGGTGTTCAGTGCGAACGCCAGCGCCTGAAGCTGCGTCGGTAGCGTAGTCGGTCTACGCATGAACGCTCTACTGTTGCCGCTGTGCGTGGTTCTTGAGGTACGTGAAGAGCAGCTGGACGCCGAAGCCCGTCGCCCCCTTCGGGAAGTACGACTTGGCGGCGCTGTAGTTGGACGGCCCGGCGATGTCGAGGTGGGCCCACGCGACGTCCTTGTCCACGAACTGCTGCAGGAACGCCGCGGCCGTGCACGCGCCGCCATACCGGTCCTTGCCCGTGCTGCGCGAGTCCGACTGGAATCCCTTGAGCTCCTCCGAGTGCTCCGGGAGGATCGGCAGGCGCCAGCACCGCTCGTACGAGATCGTGCCGGACTCCTGGGGATCCAGGCGCACACAGCACCGCAACGCGTCAGGTCGTGTTCACTGGAGCAGCAGTCAAAGTCGCATCGCACCTGCAGGTTGTTCGCCAAACTGTCCGAGTTCGAGAACACTCCGGCGCAGTACTCGCCCAGTGCGACTGCCGTTGCAAGCGCATCAGAGTCCGATCGCCCGGCGCATCAGAGCAACCGACTGCGGAAGGGCGTACCGATGCACGCGCCGGTCAGGGTCGCCACGTCGATCACCGTCTTCGGCTTGTAGTGCTGCTGCACGTACGACAGCGTGTCGCCGAGCACGAGCCGGCCCTCCGCGTCCGTGTTGTTGTTCTCCACAGTGATGCCCTGCTCGACGCGAGACAGCGCTGTCAATCCTACACTCGTCCACGCAACGTCACGCTTACAGCGCTCAACGTTCAACGTTCGACGCGTACCTTGTGAGACTTGACGATCGTGTGCGGCTTGACGGCTTCCGAGCCGATGGCGTTCTCGGCCATCGCGAGCGCCGCCACGATGTTCACCTTGAGACCGAGACGAGACGCCGCTCGCACCGCGCCGAGCACCGCCGCGGAGCCGCACATGTCCGTGTGCATGTCCTCGATGAAGCCACTCGGCTTGAGGTTCAGGCCGCCCGTGTCGAACGTGATGCCCTTGCCGACGAGCGCCACCGTCTCGTCCGAGTCCGGGTCGCCGCGGTACTCGAGGAGCACGAGGCGCGGAGGACACGTCGCCGCCTGTCCGACGCTCAGGAACATGTTCATGCCCTCTTTCGCCAGGTCGTCGCGCTGGAGGACGCGCACCGACATGTTCGGCAGGTCGGCCGACGCGCGGGCCACCTGCTCCATGAACGCAGGAGTCATCACGTCCGAGCGCTCGTTGCCTGCGAGTCATCGTCAAAGACCGATTGTGTGGATCCCGGAAGGCGGACGCTGACAGCCTCCGTACCCAAGTTGCGCGCGAAGACGGTCTCCTCGCCGACCGTGACTTGCTCCGCGACGTTCTAAGCCGCACAGCACAGCACAGGGATCGGATCGTTAGCTCTCAGCCACGGAGCCTGAGCGCATCTCCCAGGTACTTGCTCGTCACCTGCTGGAACTCGGCGCCGGCGGCCACGAAGATCTGCTCGAGCGGCAGCTTGAGCTTCTCGTCGCCGTGTTCGTCCGTGCCAGCGCTCAAGTACTTGTCGAACTGGTAGTTCGAGAGCATCGCAGCCTGCAGGACGCCGCCGCCAGCATCGGTCACGTGAGCCACACACAGCATCTCTCTCTCTATCGCTCTGCATACTGAGACCCACGCACCTGCGAGATGAGTTCAACGACCTGCGCCGGCGAGAGCTCTGCGCTCTCGAGCGCCGGCACCTGCAGCACCGCGGCCTTCGCCTGCTTCACTCGCAGCGCGCTCAGCGCGCCGTGGGTCGCGCTGCGCAGCAGCTGCGCGTCCACCTTCTCGGCGGCGCCGAGCCCGACAAGCAGCACGCGCGCGTCTGCGAGCCGCGCGTCGTCCTCGCTCGGGTGTAGCAGCAGCGTCTCCTGCGGCCGCGCGCGGAACTCGCGCAGCGCGTGCGGCGACACGGCGAACGGCAGCGCGCGCTGCAGGTCGCATCCGCTGGTCGCGAACACGACCTGCGTGGCCGGCGCCGCCGCGGCAGCCAGCAGCGCGACGCGGCCCTGCACGCGCTGCTGCACGAGCCGGTGGGCGGCGTCCGCGCTCAGCGCGCGCAGCTGACAGCCCGCGCGGCGGCGGAGCAGCGCCAGCGACGACCTTGGGCGGAGCATTGCGATGGATGCGTCAAGATCGAAAACGTGGGGCTGTGAGCGACTTGTCTGCGACGTGTGGGAGCTTGAAAAAAGACATAGCCCTCAAACACGGGACAGATGTTCCAAAGAGTGACAGCTGGACGTGATGACAGAGGCGAAGATCGAGACGCCGCCGAGCGCCGAGCTGCTGCTCTTCAGCGCGCAGTTCTTCTTGAGCTCCGTGGAGCTGCGCGGCGGGAGCGGGGCGAGCGACTGGCTCGTGGGCTTCCAGCTGCTGCAGTTCGAGATCGTGCTCTTCGACGCCTGCAGCACCGCCAGCGCCACTACAAGGGCACGTTCGGAGAGCGACGCCCACGACGACGAGAAGCTCACGCTCGAGCTGGCGCACGGCAAGTCGTGTCTCTTCGAGGCCGACGCCGACCAGCTCGCGCTCGACCTGCAGCGCCAGAGCGACGCGCCGCTGGCGCTCCTGGTCATGCGCAAGGACCACGGCCGAGCGCGGCTCATGGCGTTCGCGAGCGTCCCGCTGGAGCTCCACGTGGGGCTCCTCGATGCCATCGCTCCGAGGAGTACCGCGAACAGCAGTGAGTCCGACAGCGCATCAAGTGCGCGTGACACCAAACAGCAGTCGGTGGGCACCGGTATGCGCTTTCGCGTGTGCGAGTGGGCGAGCAGCAGCGGCTCGTGGGAGCTCCGAGACAGCCTGAGCCGGGTGGTGGGGCTGGCGACCGGCGCCGTCACGCTCTCGTGTCTCGGAAGGACGCTGGCTCTCGACATACGTCGTGCGATCGGGCTTCATGTGGGCAAAGCGGAGAAGGTGGGGGAGGGGCGATACGAGAGCGAACGACAGACGAGTGTGGAGGAGGGTACGAGCGCTTCGGCGCACGAGGAGAGCAGAACGGCAGCCGCACTCGCACCAGAGTCTGCGGCATCAGCAGTTGCTCCTCAGAACTCCATCAACAGTGAGAGTGAGCCCAGCAGACACGAGACTGCAGCTCCCGTGTCTGCGACGCAGCTGAGAGCTGATGCTCCGTGCACAACCGACGTGGGCGTTCAGTGCGAAGACGAGCTCTTCGCTCACGACGTCGGCGTGGCGACCCGAGTCGCCGCAGACGCGAGTGTGTCGAGAGAGGAAGCGCGCGTGCGTCCAGTGGTCCGGATCGAGTCGACCAAGTGCTGCACCTCGAGCGTCTCGTCTCGGAGTGCGCAGCCGCAGCTCGCAGACGCAGTAGCAGCAACAGCAGCCTCGCCTCGATCCTTCGCTCGCGAGTCCTGTCAAAGTCCGGCGTTTGGCTCCCGCGAGCTCCCGCCGCCGCTCTTCTTCTGCAAGCCGACGAAGAACACGTCCAAGCCGTAGCATCCGCCGCCCATGTACTCGGTGTGCAACGCGGGACGAGAGTGTCATGCGAGGTCGTTGGGTGGACCTCTGGGTGATGGTGGTTTTTGGTCGCGACCTGTCGCGACTGGTCGGCGCCGCACGAAGATCTCGCGGCGCTCCCCCACTCTCCGATCCGAGCGCAAGCGAGTGAGTGAGAGAACAAGAGCAAGAGAGAGCGCGTGTGAGTGTGTGTGTGTGCCTGGAGACAGCAGCACCCTGGAGCCATGGCGGACGCCCGGCGCGTGCTCAAGGAAGGGTTCCTGAAGAAGCGGAGCCGCAACTCGCTCATCAAGAAGTTCCAGCGCCGGTACTTCAAGCTCTACGCGAACGAGCTCGTGTACAGCCTGAGCGCGACGGACCTCGCGGTGCGGCGCCGCGTTGCGCTCGGCCACGACTCGGAGGTGCTCCCGACGAACGATCAGGGCATCGAGCTTTGCTTCGTCGTCAAGGCGCACCCGACCGACGCCAACTTTTACCTCCAAGCCGAGTCCGAGGCCGAGAAGAACGAGTGGGTCGTCGCGATCTTCGAGGCCTCGCGAACGCTCGCGAACGTCGCGCCGCCGCCAGCGCCGTCGTCTCCGCGCACGCCGGCGCCGCGACCAGAGGTCCCGAAGCGCGTGCTACTGCAGCTGACGGTCCAGGCGGCACGGAACCTCCAGGCTGCCGACTTCAACGGCAAGAGCGATCCGTTCTGCGTCGTGAGCCTCGTCGGGAAGAACGGCGAGGCGATCCGGAGCGAGGAGATGAAGACCAACTACGTCACCAACACGCTCAACCCGGAGTGGAAGACCAAGTTCGTCGTCGGCAACGCAGTGGACCTGCACAGCGTCGACGCGCTGCACCTGGAGCTCTGGGACCACGACCACTTCTCGCGGAACACGTCGCTCGGCTTCGTGCGCGTGCCACTCTCGATCTTTCAGATGTCGCCCGCGAGCACGCACCAGACCGAGGTGGTCGACAACTGGTTCCGCGTCGAGCCGCCGCCGCAGAAGGCGTCGCTGCTGCCGCAGCAGCGCCCGCCGGTCGCGACCGAGAAGGACATGCTCAAGCGCTACGGCGACCTGCACCTGATCATGAGCGTCTCGGGGCCGAACCTCGTGAGCTTCTTCCAGAGCCTGCACCACGTGGTCGCGCCGCGCAGCCGCATCGTGAACGCCGGCGTCGAGCACTCGGACAACCGCTTGGAGCTCACGGTGCTCGCGGCGAAGGACCTGATCAGCGCCGACTTCAACAACTCGTCCGACCCGTTCTGCGAGGTCTCGCTGCTCGACGCGCACGGCAAGGCGATCCGGGGCGAGGTCTACACGACCGGCATCAAGTACAAGACGCGCAACCCGACGTGGGAGAACGCGCACCACGTCTTCGGGATGGTCTCCCGGATCGACGACGCCGCCAAGCTCAAGGTGCGCGTCGTCGACTGGGACCGGACGAGCAAGAACGACCCGCTCGGCTGCGTCGTGATCGACCTCGACACCATCTCGGCCACGAACACTGCGAGCTGGTTTGATCTGTGCCCGGAGCCCGGGATGGCGATCCAGGAGAACCTCGGCTCGATCCAGCTGCAGCTCTGCCTGTTCGGCGAGAGTCGCGGCGAGCGCAGGCGCCGCCTGGCGATCTACAAGGAGGTCGCCGCCAAGACGCACGAGCAGTCGGTCGAGCAGCTCGAGCTCGAGAACGCGCAGCACGAGCTCCACGACGCCGCGTGCAAGCTCGATGGCGCACGGATCGCGTGCGCCGTGACCGACTACCAGGCGCGAGACCCGCGGTTCTACGGCATCAACGGGTGCATCCACCAGCTCAACGCCGAGATCCCGCGCGCGCACCAGGAGACCACGTCGACCGACGAGAGCTTCCAGGCGCGCGCCGGCTTGGAAGGCCAGGCGGTGCTCGAGGTGTCGGTCGTCCAGGTCTCGATCGCGACCGACGGAACCAAGACCGACATCCTCGCGGCGTCCAACCCGTACGCGGTGATCGAGGTGCAGCCGGCCGTGTGCATCGAAGAGTGCACGCGGACGAGCGCGCCCCTGTCTCCGACGAAGAGCAAGCGCATCGAGGCGCTGAACGCGGCGGCGGCGGATGCGCGGAACGCGATGCTCTCGAAGCGCGTGAACGCCGAGGTGTCGACCACGCGCACCAAGCTGGTGCGAAACGAGGTCCGCTCGGAGCGAGCGATCGAGCTTGACCCGGATCAGCCAGTGCTCAAAGTCGAGGTGCTCAGCGGCCACGGGCTCAGCGGCGTGGACAGGGGCGGCTACAGCGACCCGTACTGCACGCTCACCGTGACGAGTCGCGCGAGCGGGAAGCCCGTGGAGAGCGAGAAGAAGAAGACGGCGATCATCTCGCGGACGCTCAACCCGGTGTGGACGAACGAGGTGTTCCTCTTCGGCAAGGTACGCAACACTCGCTTGACTGGTGCTGTGATTCCTAGCGCTGACCACCCTGCGCTCTGCGTGACAGAACCACCCGCTCCTCGAGTCGTCGATGCTCTTGATCCACGTCAAGGACCACAACAACCTCGGGCGGAGCACGCCACTCGGCCGCGTCCAGATCCCGCTCGAGGATCTGTGCCACGCGTCGGCGAAGTCGACGTCGATCGCGTCGACTGCGCAACAGAAGCGGTACCCGCTGACCCCGGAGCCGTGGATGAAGAAGCACGGACAGGACCTCGGCGAGCTGTGCATCAAGACCGAGGTCGTCGGCGACGCGACCGTGCTGGCCGAGATGCTGCAGCGGCAGGCCAAGTCGTCGCCGGACAAGATGCTGAGCTTCCTCTCCTTCTCGTCGTTCACGTCGGACCCGTACATGCAGGGCAGCCAGATGTCCCAGGAGCTCCAGCCGTCCGACGGCGGCAGCGACGTGCTCCCCGAGTACGAGGACGAGGTGACTGAGTCGCTGCCGCGCGGCCAGGAGATCCGCACGGCCACGGCGGTCGGGAACGCGGCCAAGTGGCGCAAGGAGAAGTTCCGCCTCTCGCTGTCGTACCCGGGCATGTTCAGCGACTCGAAGGCCGAGCGGATCGAGCACTACACGCTGCACCTGCGCGTCCGCGGCGCGCGCAACCTGATCGGCGCGCAGGAGAGCGAGACGAAGCAGCGAAGCCACGCGGCGGGCGACGAGACGGACGCGCGCCAGTTCCACCACCGCCGCCAGGCGCCGTCAGCGACAACGAACGCCTACTTCACCGTCATCCCGGTGCTCGGGAACGGCGAACTGGCGCACAGCGAGAAGAAGCACAGCCTGACGGTGTACGGCGCGCGCAGCCCGAACTGGCCCAAGCACGAGTTCGTGTTCGGCAAGGCCAAGGACATCGCGACGATCTCGCACCTGTCGCTCCACGTCTACTCGCGCAACCTGCAGGACGAGAGCAGCAAGTCGCTCGCGCTCTTGCTGGACGAGAAGGAGCGGGGCCGCGTGGCTCTGCTCCGGCGCCACCAGCTGCTCAAGCTCGACGCGTCCGGGGAGGTCTGCGACGACGACTTCGACGCGCTTCGGTTCGACCAGCGCG
Source organism: Globisporangium cystogenes (assembly GCA_023334215.1). Taxonomy (NCBI): domain Eukaryota; phylum Oomycota; class Peronosporomycetes; order Pythiales; family Pythiaceae; genus Globisporangium; species Globisporangium cystogenes. Next base: position 21,583 of record JAASGM010000182.1, on the reverse strand, counting down.
TGCTGGCGTTCCGGCAGTGCCACGACGGCGGACGGTTCTGCCCGGCGCGCGTGGTGCGCTACTTGCAGTTCCCGGAGGACAGGTACCAGGTCCGGTTCGACGGCGTCGTCGAGAGCATCGACGACGTCCGCAACTTGTTCTCGCTCGACGTCAAGGGGAAGGTCAAGGCGATCCGGAGCGACGGCAACGCCGACGTCGTGTTCCTCGACGGCGAGCACGCGACCAACGGCGACGGGTACGCGCGGAACGTCTCGAGCGCGCTGCTGACGCCGGTGCAGGCGTTCACGCCGCTGGTCGAGAAGACGCTCGCCAAGCCCGTCAAGCGCGAAGACGCGGCTCTTGTCCGCTGGAAGCCGCTCTTCCACTTGGTCTCCGCGCTCAAGATGGAGGTGCTCTCCGCCGCGAGCCTCCCGAACGGGATCGTGCGTCCAGGGTGTGTCGTCTCACTCATCGGGAACCCGCTCGTGAAGACGTCGGCGACGGGGAAGAAGCTCTCGGTGCAGAGCGACGGAACGCTCGTCGCTCGATCCGCGATGCCCGAGTTCGACTGGGAGGCTGGGAGCTCGTACTCGATGCCGATCGGCCACTGCTCGGAGAGCACCGACGTGAGCGCGCTGCAGTTCTTTGAGAACCGCTCGATCGTGTTCGGCGACATCCGCGACGACGTCGACGCGTCTTCGAGCGGCGACCGAGAGACGAGTTCGGAGTCGCAGCAGGAGATCGTCGAATCGGGAGCCGACGTCTTGGCGCACGTGTCAAGCGTCCTGATCACCGTCGTGGACCAGGACGAAGACGACACGCCGCTGCCGTCGCACCGGACGATCGGTTGCGCGAAGATCGACCTCGCGAGGCTGCAGGAAGGCGAGCAGCTGCTGCACGTGAAGCTGACGCCGCCGAGCACCACGCCGTACTACAAGTTCGTCGGCGCGGTGAACGTGCACATCGTCGCGGCGAAGCACAGCGCCGACACGCTCCCGCCTGCTGCCAAGAAACAGAGCTCGAAGGCGGCCGCAGCGATGAAGGACGAGTCGGTGTGCGGGTTCGTCGAGTGGTTCGAGCGTCGCCAGGCGCTGCTCACGCCACCGAACCTGCTGACCACTCCGACGCGGACGCTCAGCCGCATCGAGCGCCGCGAGATGCTGCGCTCGTGCCTGACGCCGACGGAGAACGCGCAGCTCGACGCGTTCCACACCGCTCTGACGATCGTCTCGAAGCGCGTCGTGAGCGTCTTGCGCGAGATCCGGCTGTTCGAGCAGTTCGAGGCGCTCTCGGCCGCCGAGATGGAGCAGTTCCGGCACGCGCACACGACGAACGCCGACCCGAGCAGCGAGTGGCTCGGTCGCTTGATCAACGAGATGACGGTGGAGACGAGGAAGGACATCGTCGTGCACCTCGAGATGGAGCTGCTCGACGTCGCCGGCTCCGACCTCAAGCGCGTGTACCCACCGCCGGAGCTCGAGCGAGCCGAGTGGGTGAAGCTCCGCGCGGTCCGCCAGAAGGCTCTGCAGGAGACGGGCGGCTTCTTCGTGCAAGACCGCACTAGCGCAGTCGTGCTGCTGTTCCCCAACTGCTTCACCGGCGAAGGAATGATCTCGTGGATCCTGCGGGCTCCGGCGGTGCTCTGGGACGACCAGTGGACCAAGTACTGCACCGACGCCGACGTGAAGGCGTCGTGCCTCCTGCGGTGGCGTGACGTGAAGCTCAACCAGGACCCCGACGCGATTCAGCCGCCTCGGAGCCCCGAGCACGCGCTCATGTGGCTCAGCGCGCTGAGCGACGCCGGGTACATCGAGAACGTCACGTCGAGCGGCGTGACGACGGCGGCGAACAAGAGCCACTGCCTCGTGGAGAACAGAGCGGACAGGTACTATCGGCTGCTCGAGGTCGAGCGGTGGATCTTGCAGCAGCGCCGCGACGACAGCCTCTTTCCGCTTGACTTGGTGCGCGAGATCGACTGCTACCAGCAGCCTCGCGGCGTGTCTTCGACTGGAGCAGCAGGGGCCTCAACAGAGATGGCCGAGCCTTCCACCGCTGCAGCGACACCAGCAGCAGCCTTCGAGATGGAGCACCGCGAGATCTTCGCGAAGACGCTTACGGTCCACGTCTGCGGCCTCCTCGGCACGAAGAACGCGCTCTCGAGCCTGCTGCTCTCGCCCGAGACGAAGCCCTCGGAGCTGCTTAAGCCAGTGATCAAGAAGACGACCGAGCTCCTCGACGAAGACGTGCTATACGACTGGAAGTACTGCCTCTTCCTCCCAAGCACGCGCTCGCTGTACATGTACGAGGCCGAGACGTCGTCGCTGCCGTTCGCGGTCGTCGACATGAACAGCGCGGCGTGTCGGGCAGTGTACAGCTCGCAGCTCGGCGCGGACAGCGGGTGGTTCGAGATCGCGAACGCCACGGTCTTCGTGCGCGACCGGACGTCCCAGAAGCTGTTGCCGATCACCGACGAGCAGAAGGCGAAGCTGCTCACGAGCCGCACGGACGGCAGCGAAGCGCTGGAGCTCAAGTCCGCCGACGCGCAGGTGTGGGTCCAAGCGCTCGCGCAGGCGGGCGTAAAGATGGACATGCGCGTCGGGCAGCTCGTGGTCGTCAAGCAGCTGAACGCGGCGGTGCTGCACCACAAGTGCGTCGAGTACGAGACCGAGTTTGAGCCGACGGACCTCGAAGGCAGCTTCCAGCGGCTGCTCAACCGGTTCTTCCTGCACCACGTCGACGCGTCGCACCGCGAGTACGAGGACAAGCTCCGCGAGTTCCGCACCAAGTTGCGCGGGGAGATGAAGAAGATCGGGGCGCTTGGCGACACGGTGCTCGCCTACTTCGGCAAGGGCAAGCGCCTGAACCCGCGGCCGACGCGGCCGGACAACTTCACGCGAGACGCGCTGTACTCGGGGCGGATCGTGCGCGTACGCACGCCGTACACCGACTCCAAGTACCACGTCAAGGCGCTGTACAACCGCAGCGACAAGGCCGAGGTGCCGCCCGAGATGGACAAGCTACTGGCCAAGTACGAGGTGGTCGACAAGGCGGCGTGGCTGCGCCTGCCGAAGCTGCTGCGCGACGTCTTCCTGCTCTACGACGTCGAGTACCGGCACTCGAACGAGATCATCATCGAGGAAGGGATGCTGCGCGAGCACCTGCGCGCCGCGGACGGCGACCTCGACCCCGCCAAGGTCGAGGAGAACTGCACGGACCTCAACCTGGTGTTCAAGCCGTACGACCTTGAGGACTGCGTCACGCGCATGTCGCTCCACCGCAACGGCCGCAAGCCGCTCGGGTGCCTCAAGGTCCCGATCAAGATGGTGTCGCACCACCGCGTGTCGGACGCGTGGTACGCGCTCGCGCCGGAGAGCGACATGGTGCAGCGGCGCCAGCTGGGCCAGGTGCGCGTCCAGCTCCGCCTCAAGCAGATCAGCCAGCTGGTGCGGAGCAAGAAGGTGCCGGCGCTTCTGAGCGAGCTGGCGGCCGACGCCGCCATGAAGCGCAGCATCCTGCAGCCGCTCGCGAGCAGCCCGATGAAGCTCCTGAAGGACGCCGTGTCGCTCAAGAGTCGGCGCAACGTCGCGCTGCCGAGCGGCGGCGGCTTCTCGCGCGAGCGCTCGTTCATCACGGTCTCGATCCTCGAGGCGCGCAAGCTGCTGCCGTCGGACATCATGCGGCGCGACCCGTTCGTGAAGCTCGACCTCGTGCACGAGAGCAGCGGCCGGGAGGAGTTCACGCTGATGAAGGCGGACGTGAAGCCCAAGACGGTGAACCCCAAGTGGGCGAACCAGGAGTTCACGCTCGGCAAGACGGACAAGAGCGTTCTGAGCGACAAGAAGGCTATCCTGCTGCGCGTGCTGGACGAGAGCATGATGCTCGGCGAGGTGCCGCTCGGCTACACCCGCGTCGACCTCCAGCGCGACCGCGCGGGCTTCGTCACGGGGCTCACGCTCGTCCACGCCGACGCGCAGGGCAACCCGACGTCCCGCGCGCTGAACCTGGACCAGCACAACAGGGTCGAGGTCGACGCCATGCTGCTCAGCGATGAGAAGCTGCGCCAGGACAAGCACGCGCGCGCGCGCGAGAACGACCCGGCGACCGACGGACGCCTCGGGCGGCTGCGCTTCACGCTCGAGCTCGTGAAGAACGAGAACTTTGTCGAGGTGGCGGAGGGCTCGAGTCCCGCGAAGACGCTGGCGTCCAAGGCCGCAGCGAAGCTCAGCGGTACCAAGTACTCGGTCGAGCTCACGATCAAGACTGTTGCCCCAGCGGACGCAGGCGCCAGTCTGAGCGCTGCCGAGCTGGACTGGAAGCAGTACACGTGCGCGTTCCTGCCGCACGGGGAAGGCGGGCAGCGCGTGCTGTACGACCCGCAGTCCGAGGATCTCGTGGCCGGCAGTCGGAACCGACTCAGCGACCTGCTCCAGCAGAGGCAAGAAACGCCGTCAAGCAGTGGTGCTGCGAGAGCAGCGGCTTCGTTGGGCGAGCCACCATCCAGGGCGTCGTCCAAGTTCCTCGGGAAGACGTACGATGTGTCCAAGGTCGCGTACTTCGACGTTCAGTTGACCTCCGACACGCTCGGGAAGGTCTTCCAGGGCAGGTTCGGGCAGCGAGATATCCTCAAGCGTCCGGACTCGTGCGCGTGGTTCCCGAACGAAGTCGTGATCCTGAAGGACCGAGACAGCAGCGCCGAGCTGTGGATGACCGTCGACGTGAAGCTGGTCGGCATCCACCGCGCCGAGCGCTTGCGACGCGTCCTCGCCGAGACGTTCCGGCTCGTCGGCATGCCGTTCGATCCCAAGGCGATGTTCCACCACGGTGCGAGCGGCCAGCAGCAGCAGCAACAGCAGGCAGCTGACAGCGTGTACGCGTTCCTGTGGGAGGTCTTCAAGGTGGGCGTGTTCCCGGGCCGCAGCGTGACGCACGAGCTGCTGCTGCAGATGCACCGCATGAGCCGGTCGACGAAGCTTCACTGGCGCCACACGCCGCAGCTGCTCTGCTACGTCTACGAGCACGTGTTCAGCAGCGGCGAGAAGGACGTGTTGTTGTTCCGAGACGCCGCGGCGATCGACGTCGTGCTGAGCCAGTGGTCGGAGATCCTGAGTCGCGTCGGCGAAGCCAAGACGCAACTCATCGGACACCTTCACGGACGGGAGACGCCGCAGCTCGTGCAGGCGCTGTTCACGCACTGCGACTGGACGGGCTTCGAGCTCGCGTCGCTGGGTGACGGGACCGACAAGTCGACTACTGAGTCGAAGGAGGGAGCGCGTCAGGCAGACAGCAGCCGCCACTCGGAGGGTGAGACGGTGTTCCGACCAGGAGACCGCGTGCAAGCCAGTCTGCCACTGTGCAAGCACGCTGGCGTCGCGGTCGACGTGCGCTTGCAGTCGGGGCAGTTCGTGGCCGGCACGATCACGCGGGAGTACGGCGACGACTCGTACGACGTGGCGTTCTGCACCGCAGCGAAGGTGCGCGAGGAGAGCGACGAGTACTTCTCGGACGACGACGAGCTGCCCCCGCTCGAGATCGGCCAGACGGTCTTCGTGTGTCCTCTCGCCCGCGCGGGGACGTCGGGTACCACCGTGTGGAGCCACAGCCACTCGCTGGAGCCGGGGCGGATCGGGAAGCTCGTGGAGGTCGACTCGATCAACCACAACAAGAGCCCGTTCCGCGTCGTGTACGAGGACAGCCACGCGCCGACGGACGAGTGGATCTCCCGCGTCTGCCTCGACTCGATCTTCACGCGCATCATCGGGAGCGACATGCACCGCCAGCTCGTGCGAGAGGACCTCGTTCGAGTCATGACGAGCGCGGACAAGTCGCCCAACGGAGCGTCACGTCCGGCGAAGATCGCCAAGAACCACAGCAACGCCCGCTACCGTGTCGAGTACCTGGACGGCCAGCTCCCTGCTGCAGACTCGCACGTGAGCCGGGACTGCATCCAACCGCTTGTCGAGCGCGCCATGTACGAAGGTGAAGTCGCTCGCGCGTACCGCGCGCCGTCCAGCGCCGGCACTTCGCTCGTGGTCAAGTACGACGTGCAGCTGGCGAACGGGTCGCTGGTCGAGGAAGTCACGCGCGAGCACCTCCGCTTGCAGGCGGACAAGTTCGTGACCGACCGCTATTTCCTCGGCGCAGCGTTCACGTCGGCACTGCACGTCGGAGACCCGGAAGACGACGTGTCTGTGGACCTGGGGAACCTCTGGGGGCCCAACAGCGTCCTCAAGGTGTACCTGGCGCTGCCCAAGCCGGTGACGAGCGTCCAGATCCGAGACGGCGTCACGAACAAGCTCATCCAGGCGCGGCTGCAGGAGCGCAGCGAGGAGAAGCCGCGGTTCATCGACCAGTGCCACGGATACGTCCACGGTCGCGACCTCAAGGACGATGAGGCGACGCTGGCGCGCCTGCACGCTGCAGCGGCCACACAGCGTCGTCACAACAGCCACAGTGCGGGCGACGACGCACCGTTCGAGATCAGCAACTGTGTGTGCGTGCTGCTCGCGCCGCAGCCGCGCGTCGAGATCCATGGCGCGATCCGCCTAAGCCCGTCCGCCGAGTCGCTCGGGCTCTTCAAGGCGGTGCTGAGCCTCGCGCTCGCGCGTCCGGCCAAGTTCTCCGAGCTGGTGCAGAAGTCGCTCCGCTCCGCCGCGAGCGCCAAGCTGCCGCTCAACCGGAAGGAGCGCGTGCTGTCGATCGACTCGGTCGGCGTCTACTTCGACAAGAAGGCGGCGACGAACGTGGCGCTCAACACGCTCGGGACCGCATGCGAGGGCGACGTCGTGGTGGAGCACATCAAGGCGGGTGTCAAGCGTGAGAGCGTGTCCTTGAAGCACGTGAGCCTCCAGGTACGCTTCCACCTCGCGGTGCTGCACAACAACCGCGACAGCCTCGTGGAGGCTCTCAAGGTCGCCGAGTCCGATGCTCGCGTGACGCTCGACGTCTTAGCGCTGTGCAGCGCACTGTACCTCGCCGACACGAGGCCGTACGACTCGGTCGCGGACGCGGTGGGCGCCGGCGAAGGCGCGTGGGTGCTGGAGCAGGCGGCCGCTCTTGGCACTGGCGCCGATCGAGCACGCACACTGACGGTGGAGGTTCTGAACGCCGCTGCGGAGAAGGGATCGCAGCCGACGATCTCGCTCGAGCTCGTGCCGCTCGACGACCTCCGCCTGAGCGTCCGCGACATCGACAGCGCGACGCACGAGGTGTACTTGCCGGCGGGGCGGCTGCTGCTCGAGGCGCGACTCCGTCGCACAGTCGCGCCGTCCCGAGCAGCAAAGGTGGACGACGGCCCGCACTTCCTGCCGCACCACCACGCGAAGCAGCGGCAGGTCCGCAAGCCTGTCTCCGTCGATGCGAAGGAAGGTCGGGACGCGGCGGTGCCGCCGCACTACCAGGTCCTGTACACCGACACGGGCTCGAAGAAGGCAACCGAGTGCGACTTCGTGTCCCAAGACGACGTCAAGTTCGACGTGCTGCGCGTACACGTGGTGCAGGTGAGTCAGATGTTCATCACGGACAAGGCGAGCAGCAGCAGCGACCTCACGGCCGAGGTGATGCTCGTCTCGAGCGACAGCGGCGCCCAAGGCGCGCAGGGCGTCGTGCTGACGCCGAGCGGCGAGATCTGCGTCGACATGGCCAAGACCAAGTACCCGGACAAGTCGTCCGTGCTCCTGGCGAGGGACCGGGACTCATGCATGTGGACGCAGCCGGCGAAGAGCGCGCCGAACGTCGTCGTCTTCAGCCACGTCGGCGTCGATCTGGACCGCGTGGCGGCGATCAAGGTGAGCCTGGTGGACCGCCGGAAGGGCTCGGAGGCGATCGGCACCGTCCGGATCCAGATGAAGGACGTCGTGCGCAGATGCGTGTGGACCGAGCGCGCGTACACCGAGAGCCTCGAGAAGGTGAAGAAGGAGTCCGTTGGGAGTGGCGCGATCGAGACGAAGGTCTACAGCATCGAGCGCACCGAGAGCGGCCGTGCGGTGGTCGTGGGCAAGATCACGCTCGGCGTCGAGCGCTCGCGCCGCCCGCGCAAGAACGACGTCGTGCTGGTGAAGAACGCGAGCGACCCGTGGCTCATCGACCCGTACGAGCTGTTGGTGACGACGCTCAAGCACCACGAGGACAAGCTCACGCGCGGGTTACTGGCTGCGGGGCCGCCGGTGGCGCTCGGCGGACGCACGCGCCTCTCGGACGCTTGCGAGAAGGAGCTCCAGCTGCGCAAGATCGCCAACGTGATGATGATCTCGCACGCGATGGACGCGATCTACGCGACGCCCGGCGGCTCGGCGACCTCCACGATGGCGGTAGTCGGTGGAACTAGAGAGCTTGAGGTGCGCCACGCTGAGCGCCTCAAGTCCCCGCGTGCGATCGAGCAGCTCAAGCACGCGCTGTCGCAGACCAAGTGGGTCATCGAGGACACGGCGTCGGCGCTCGGGATCAAGACGCTCGGGCAGCGCGTGCCCTGGTCACCCGACCCGAGCCACGACGCCAAGGACACCGCGCGCGGCGACGTGGTCGTCGTCCACGCGAACGTCGCGACGTCGACGCTGCGCCTGCGCCGCACGATCCTCAAGCTCTACCACATGTACCGGTACCGCCTCACGCCGACGCTGCAGCAGCTGTACGAGCTGGACGCCAAGGGCGAGCACCTGTCGCTCGGCGACGACGAGAAGGTGCTCCGGTTCTTCGAGGACGAGGTGGACGACCTGGACGAGGCCGACCAGGCGGTCTTCCGCCGCGTGTACCAGCGGCTGCGGCTCGCCAAGCTCGCGCAGGTGCTCGACGACATCCTGTGCACGACGCTGCGCGTTAAGGTCATGGACCAGCACCAGAACGAGCACGACCTCGTCGGCCTGGCGCAGATCCCGCTCATCGACCTCCTCGACCAGCAGGAGCATGTCCACGCGTACAACCTGACGAAGCCGAACCGCGGCTTCCACGCGAACGCGCTCCGCGTCGAGAACATGGTCGAGCTCGGGCTCCAGGTCGCCCGGCAGCAGCTCGACGTCAAGCCGCACGGGAAGGTGGTGCTGCGCCTGCGGCTCACGTTCTCGCAGAGCGCGCTGCTCGAGCAGGCGATCAGCATGTACAAGGTCCTCAAGGCCAAGTACATCACGCAGCACGAGGCCGCGCGCCGCCGCATCAACGCCGCGGTGGTGCCGGCGCAGCGCCGCCGGTGGCAGACGGTCAAGGGCCACCTCGACGAGCTGCTCGCGCAGGCCAGCGGCAAGCTCCACTGGGTGCGCTCGCCGCTGCTCCTGAGCCTCGTGTGGGACATCTTCGCGTCTGACACGCTCACGGCGCAAGCCGACGCCGACGAGCTTCCAGGGCTCGCGAGCAAGGTCGACGAGTACCGCGCCGCGGTCGTGCGCGTGCAAACCCGGTGGGCCAACCTCCAGCCGACGCTCGACGAGCTGCTCGTGATGCAGGCGGCGCCGCAGCTCCACGCGCAGCGCACGGAGGAGGTGCTGGCGCAGGTCGCGCGCGAGGTCGAGGGGCTCGACGTCGTGCTGAGCACCGCGTGGCAGCAGGTGGACCACAAGTGGCAGGCGCTCAAGAGCACGCTCGAGGAGCTCGTGGGCATGCAGGAGACCAAGATCCACCTCGGCCGCGCGCCGCAGCTGCTCAACGCGGTCGCGACCAAGTGCAGCAAGGGGCTGAGCGCCCGCCACGCCGACGCCGTCGCCAACGTGCAGTTCCGCTGGATGGCCATCACGCAGAGCCACGGGCCGCTCTCGGAACTCCGCCTCATGGACAAGACGGGGCTGCACTGGCGCCGCACGCAGGAGCTCGTGCTGCTGCTCCACGAGCAGTGCGAGGGCTTCGCGGACGTGGACGCCAAGGCGCTGAGCGCCGTCGACAGCCGCTGGATGCAGGTGACCGAGTGGCTCGAGGACGTGCTCACGATGCACCGCGAGCACAAGATCGACTGCGAGGCCACGCCGTTCATCCTCAAGAAGCTCCACCTACTCGAGCCGAGCCAGGCCAAGCTCCGCGCCGCGGCGGTCAAGCAGACCAGCGCGCTGCTGCAGCCGCGGCCGGCGTCGCCCACGAAGCGCGACCCGGCGGGCAGTCCGTCCAAGCTGGCTGCGTTGTTGCGCAAGACGAGCAGCCGAGCGGACGAGCTGGCACCAGCGCCGACAACGGACGCCGGACAGCCGTCGGTGGCTCCGCTGGACGCCGCGGAGGTCGACGCCGGCCGCCTCGAGGGCATGAGCGAGTGGTACGCGATCGAAGAGGCCAAGCGCGAGCTCGAGCGCATCCCGACCCACCGCATAACGAGCGACGCCGCCCGCAGCAACTGGCTGCCGTACTCGCAGGACGGGAAGGACACGCGCCTGACGATCACGCAGGAGGAGATGGCGTTCACGCCCGCGAACGTGCGCGCGGCGCTGGAAGATCGCGGCGTGATCCCGCGGTTCTCGTCCTTCGTCCCGGGACTCGGCAAGCCGGCGGGCGACGACCGCAAGGCGTCGGCGTTCACGTCGTCGACCCTGCCGAAGGACCTGCTCGACGAGGTCGCGGAACTCGAGGCCGCGGTCGCGAGCATGGACGACGCCACCGACGCCGTGCGGCCCCAGGTGCTCGCCAACCCGGAGCGCTTCGCGGAGCTCTCGGTGGTCATCGAGAATCTCGGCAAGACGGACCTGCTCTGGAAGATCGACCACGTCGTCACGCTGAACCAGGAGCTCGCGGTGCCGAGCAGCTTCGTGCGCCTGCTGGAGGAGATGCGCATGCGGCAGGTGCCGACGAGCGACATGGAGAACGTCGTGCGCACGCTTACGGTCGTGCTCCAGAAGGAGGCGCTGCACAAGGTCGGCGTCGACGTCCCCTCGACCGCCAACTTCACGACGGTGCTGTCGCTCATGCACCGGCACCAGGTTAAGGACGTGTCGCTGCCGACGAGCACCGCGGCGATCCAGGCGCTGCTGCACGAGCGCGGGATGGACCGGAAGGGCGAAGCGGTCTTCCTGCGCGGCATGCGCATCGGCACCCGCCTGGTGCTCAGCGACGACAGCACCGAGGCGAGCGCCGAGTCGAACGACGCGCTCGGCAAGATGAACGTCGGGCTCGGGCTCATCGACACGCACGTCGAGCTGCTGCGCAAGGCGCTGCTCTTCGAGGCGCTGCGGAAGCGCAACTCGCTCATCAAGACGTTTCCAGGCGAGACGAAGGTGTTCGCGGAGCAGGACCTGACCGAGTGCGCCGAGGTGGACATGAGCGGCGACTACCTGACGCTCATCGAGCGCTTCCAGCATCTTCTGGTGCATGAGTCGTACACCAAGCGCCTCGCGTCCTACGCCGCGCTCGACCGGTGCATGCGCGCGCTGCTCCGCGTGCCGCGCGACAAGGTCGTGACGAAGGAGGACATCGCGGTCGCGCTGCTCGGCGTCGGCAGCCAGCACCGCCTGCCGCTCGAGGCCTTCACGCGCGACGAGCTGCTCGAGGCGGCGCGCAGCGGCAAGACCCGGTCACCGACCGAGCAGATGCTGCGCCGGTGTCCGCAGGCCAAGAACGCGGGCGCCATGGCGTTCTACGCGGCCGTGAGCCACGCGGCTATGGTGTACCAGGAGACGGCGAGCTTCAGCGCGCGCTTCGACCCGGCCGCCGACCGCTTCCAGGACGCGCTGCCGCTCGACGAGCGCAGCAGCGTCGACGGCCTCGTGATCCCCAAGGACCGGAGCCGCATGAACCTCAAGGCGCACCTGATGGACTGGCTGCTCGGGTCCGAGGACACGGCGGTGCGCCTCCAGCGTCAGCTCGGCGCCTACCACAAGCAGCGCCTCGCGTGGGCGTCGGCGGCGGTGACGCTCTGCCACCGGTGGTTCCAGCGCGGCTACGGCTGGTGCGACGACGCGAGTCGGGGCGTGGGCGTCAAGGTGCTGCTCGACAAGCTCCTGGTCTTCGAGGCGGCCAACCGGATGCACATGGTGCTCACAGACGCGCTGCTGCGCGAGGTGAACGACAAGTGCGCCAACCTGCGCGAGCGAGAGCGCGCGGCCAAGGCGACGCTCGAGCTGCGCTACGCGCGCAACGTCGAGATGCTCGAGACGCTCGTCGGGCACGCCGAGCGGTGCATCAACAACCGCAAGCTGCACACCGAGGAGACGCCGGCGCTGCTGCACGCCCTCGAGCAGGCGTGCGTGGTGCCGGCGGGGCTGAGCGTGCGGCACGCCGAGGCGTACCACGTCGTGACGTCCCACTGGATCCCGCACCGCGCGCGGCTCGACGAGCTCGTGCGCATGCACAAGGAGGGCACGTTCAGCATCCAGCGGACGCCGGAGCTGCTCGGCGCGATGGAGTTCCACACCGAAGGCGCCGCCGGCGCCAGCGAGCCGGCGGGGAACCAGCAGGAGGGGCTCGAGCGGAAGGTCGACGAGATCCGGCGAGGCCAGCGGAAGGCGCCGTCGTCGCTGCACCTCGACCTCGACGCGTCTGCGCGCACCGCCGCCGACGAGGATGACGCGACCGGAGACGCGCAGCCGTGGAAGGCGCTGTCGCCGACGAAGGCGACGGTCGCCGCGCTGTCGCCCCGCGAGAAGCAGACGAGCTGGCGGGTGGTCACCGGCGCTCAGTCGCCTGGCGGGGCCGCCAAGCAGTCAGTCGTGCTCGAAGGCAAAGCGGCGCCGAGCGGCTCGGGCAGCCCGCGGCGCAAGTCGTCGCTCGGAGACGAGCTCAAGGAGATGCTCAAGTCGTCGACTAAGTGGCTGCTGCCGGCGGCCAACGCGAGCGTCGAGCGGATCCGCCCGGAACTCTTCTTCCCGCAGGCCGTGAGCCACGACTCGAGCTTCGCGCCGGAGCCGCCCAAGCAGTAGGAGAGCAGTCGCGTCGATGCGTGGGCCTCTTGATACACTGTTTACATGTGAGCTCTCGGCCTTCGCGGTGGGTGATGGGTGGTGTATTGGTGGCGCCGCTCGGGTCTCTGCCTGCCTGCTCGATACCATCGCTAGCTCTTCTGAACTCGGAGCTCCAGGGTGAGGAAGTACCCCGCCTTGTGCAGGTACGTCGGCGGCAGTTCGACCATGCGGTTCTCCTCCAGCACCTGTGGTACGAGAGACGACGAGAGAGAGAGAGTGAGGCTCGACCCAACGCCGCTGTTCGACCCCCCCCCTTCCGCTCACGCACCTTGTTCGAGTACACCTCGAAGTCCTCTTCTGTCATGGGTCCGTAGAGCAGACTCCACTTGCCGTCCAGCAGCACGAAGTAGTACCGCTCGTTTTCGCCGTGCTCGTACCAGCCCTCCTCGCCCTGGGTCGTGCCGGGGCACGCGTTCAGGATGCCGCTCGAGCTCTTGTGCGACCGCTCGGTCTTCTTGCCGCCGCCCAGTAGCGACCGCATCTTCTCGCCGATCTGCTTCCCCAGGTTCATCTTCGCCTTCTGCGCCGCCGCCGCGGTCGACTCGGTGCGGCTCTCGTCGTCCTTCTTCGACCGCGCGCTCTTCGCCTTGCTCTCGTCTCGGTCTTTCGCGTTCTTTGTGTCGGCGCCGCTGCCCACCGGCTTCGTTGCAGCCTTCCTGGAGCTCTCCGGCTCCTGCGTGTGGTCGGAGATGGCGTCGGAGCTGCGCGACGAGTGCTTCTCGCCGTGTACGTCGAGCTTCGCGACGCCCTTCTCAAGGCTCACAGCGTCTCGGTCCTTCTCCTTCTCGCCCCGCCCGCTGCGCGGAGTGCTGCTCTCCGCTGCTGCAGCGCGCTTCTTCTCGCTGCGTCTTGAGGAGCGAGCGGTGTCGCGGTCGTCACCGTCTGAGCCTCCGCTCCCGTGACCTCGGCGGCGGCTGCGGTGGCGGCCCTTGCGCTTGTCTGTGTCGTAGTCGTCCTCGTCGCTGGAGCTGCCCTTGCGGTGATGGCGGTGGCGCCGACGGCGCCGGGAGTAGCCTGAGTCCGAGCTGTTGCAGCTGTCAGCCGACGACGCGCTGTCGCTGTCGGCGCTGCGTCCGCGGCCGCGTCGACGGCTCCGCCGGTTCCGCCGGCTCTTGCGGTGGCGCGACGCGTCCTCGTCGTCGCTCTCGCTCGACTCACTGCTGTCGTGGTGGCGCTTCTTCTTGCCCTTGGAACGCGCCTTCCTGCGCTCGAACTCGTCGCCGCCGGTTCTCCGCGCCGAGTCCGGGGGCTCGTCGTCGTCGTCGCCGTGGTGGTGCTTCCTAGCGCTCTTCTTCTTGCTCTTGCGAGGTGACGCGTCGCCGTCGCCAGCTGTGGCCTCCTCGTTCGCAGCTTTCCGCGGCGACTTGGCGGCGACCGGCGTCGGGTCCTCCGGGTCGCTGCCTCCAGCGTTGTGCGCGAGCTTCTTCTCCTTCTGCCGCTTCTCCTTGCGCTTCTTGCGCTTCTCGGCGCGTTGGTTCTCGTCGCCGTTCTCGGTCGGGTCGCCTCCGCCGCCGCCGCCTCCGCTCGCACCGCCGTCGTCGAAGAACTCGAGATACGACGACGGCACGTAGCCCTCGAGGTCGCCGAACTCGCACTTGAGGTACCCCGTCCGCTTGGCCGAGAGCACGCGCACGACGTCGCCGGCCTTTAGGCTGAGCTCTTCGTCGCCGGACGCCTTGCGGTCGCGCACGACGCGCGCCAGCACGCCAGCGCCGCCGCCAGCGTCGTCCTCACCGCCGCGCTCTTTTCGCGCCGTCGAGCGGCCACTGCCGCCCGCCGACTTGCTGGACGGCATCGCTGCGCCTCGAGCGGACGCGCTGCCGTCGTTCGCGACGACCGTGTTGTCTGCGTACGAGGTCGCGGCGCCGCCCATGGGCGTGTTCGAGTACGCGTCGATCGAGTCATTCGTGAGCCCCTTGACCTGCCGCGCCGCCTGCTTGGGCTTGGTCGAGAGCGCCGGGAGCATCGGCGCGCCTTCCTCCTCTCGGGAGTAGCAGTCGCAGTTCCTCCCTCCTATTCGCGCCTCGCCCTCCTCGTCCTGCGGTGTGCGTGAAGCGTCTGCGAGCTCAGATGGGTCGCATGGCCGCGCTGCTATTCTTAGAGAGCGGCGTACGTACGTGACGTGGAACTCGAACCGCGTAATGTGGCCAAGCGAAGCCGTGTCGTCGTAAGACACGTGCCACACGGTCGCGAGAGTGGGTGGAGCTCGAGAATCGGAAGAGCGGAGGCAGGGGAGACAGATCTTCTCGACCTTGGACTTCCGCGTCACAACTTTCGTTCGGATGGTCCAGTGTCGACTCCTCCTCCAAAGCAGCGGAGGGAAGTCTCCAGATCTGTCGCCTCGGGGTCCATTAGTGCTCACACACACACGAGAGTGGTCGCGGTGCAAGAACTGATGCTCGAGTCGCAGCGACTCGACGAGTACCGAGTGCTCAAAGAGTGTTTCAAGTTCAGACACCTTTTCATAAACTACAGTGATATATTCTTTCCACTTATTGGCAGCTACATAACATTATGAAATGGACACATTTTCTACGCTCCTTCGTATTGATGATTCGACAACTGAACAGGTACGTTCGCCAATCACTTTCCAACCAGCGAAATGACCAGCATCGAAGTCGGGGGTCGCGCCGCCGCTGCCGCTGCGCCGCCGCCAGCGTTCCGCGCGGCGAGCGTGCGCTCGGGCGACCTCGTGGTGCTCGGCATGCGCGCGGACGCGGCGGTGAACTGCGCGGGCATGGCGCTCTTCCGCGTCTTCCAGGGCCACGCAGAGGTGCTCGGCTTCCAGCCGGCACTCGGCACGTACTACTCGCTCTACTCGCCGCGCTGGAGCAGCCTGCTGGTGCTCGCGGGCCGCACGAACGCCGACACGCGCTCGCTTGCTGCTAAGCAGCTGCTGGACGGCGCGTACCAGGCGCCGTTCGGCGACGACAACCGACAGCTGCTCGCAGTCGCGGAGGACGCGAGCTGCTCCTTGGCGCTCGAGATGGACGACGAGCACGCCGCGGACGCGCTGGCGCAGGAGATCGCCGAGGTCTTCCCGGTCGTGCTCGTCTTCCGCGCGATCCCGGTCACGTTCGGCAACCTCGTGAGCTACTACGAGCGCAGCCGTCCGCCGAGCGAGAAGGACGCTGGCGCAGTCGTGCTGCCCGGCTTCAAGGTGATCGTCGCGAAGGAGGAACTGCGCGAGATGGGCGCCGTCGACAACGAGCACGCGACGGCGCTACTGCCGCCGACGCTCAACGCGACCGAGCGGCAGTACCACCACTGGAAGTCGTCCGCTCGCGTGCTCTCGGAGCTGGCGCACGTGGACTCGTACCGGACGATCCAGATCACGCCGCAGTGGAAGGCCACGGCCGATGCGATCGAGGCGAGCCTGCTGACGACCGGCAACCCGATGCAGAGCATCGTCGTGTGCGGCGCCAAGGGCGTCGGCAAGTCCACGTTCTGCAGGTACCTCGTCAACCGCCTGCTGTCCCACTTCGGCGTCGTGGCGTTCCTGGATACCGACCTCGGCCAGTCGGAGCTCACGCCGCCGGGGCTCGTGTCGCTGCACGCGCTCGTGGCGCCGCTGCTCGGGCCGGGCTTCACGCACATGAAGATGCCGCTGCGCAGCTACTTCTGCGGCGGCACGAACCCGGGCAACGACCCGCTCTACTACATGCAGGCGGTGCGGAGCTTGCTGCGGCTGTACGAGGCCAAGTGGGGCGCGCGCGCGCCGGAGAAGGCGACCAAGCCGCACGTGCCGCTGGTGATCAACACGGACGGCTGGATCAAGAGCATGGGCCACGACCTGCTCTGCTCCGTGATCCAGGAAGCCAACCCGGACCACGTCGTGCAGCTGCTCGCGACGACCAAGAACAAGCACTTCACGGTGCCAACGACCGGCCGCTGGAAGGTCCACGGCGTGCTGCCGTGGGACCCCACGGGCTCGATCCCGCCGCCGCGGACGTCCAAGGACATGCGCTTGTTCCGGTGGCACCAGTACTTCCTCGGGCGGAGCAGCGCCGCGCACCTCGCGCAGCTCCAGGACCTGCACGTGGTCGCGGAGCGGAGCCGCGCGGACGACCAGATCAGCCGCGCGTACGCCCGCGCGACGCCGTTCGCAGTGCCGTTCGACCAAGTGGACGTCAGCTTCGCCGGCAGCTCGGTGCCGCCGAGCCAGCTGCTCTACTCGCTCAACAACAGCCTCGTGGGGCTCTGCGTCAACCCGCGTCGCCCACGCCGCCAGGTCTCCGAGGCGACGACGGCGGCTGCGAGCGGAGCGCCGATGCCGCCGCGGATACTGCTCAGGCCCGCGCACGCGCCGTGTCTCGGCATCGGCTTGATCCGCGCCGTGGACCTCGAGCGGCGCCTGCTGCTTGTCGTGAGTCCGCTGCCGCTGAGCGTCGTGCAGCGCGTGAACCTGCTGATCCGCGGCAGCCTCGCAGTCGAGTCGATCGTCGTGGGCGTGGAGGACCCGGTGCAGGCGCCGTACGTCGTCGCCGACGTGCTCTCGTCCGAAGGCACCGGCGCCGCCGCGATGCAGAGCCGCAACAACCTCAAGCGCAAGCGCGACGACAACAAGTTCAGGTGATGCGGCGCGTGTAGCCGACGACATAGAACATATCATCCGCCCCGAGTGGCTACATGCTGATGGCGCAGACGTGCCGCGTGCTGTCGCGGTAGATTCTCTCGCACGCGTCGCTGTCCTTCGCTGGGTCGGCGTCCGCGTCGTTGCGCCACATCTCGTAGAGAGGCGAGGGTCGAGGCGCGTGGCGCCAGATGTGCCACGCGCTCTCTCGACTGGGAGCGCGCCGCGACGGCGCCTGGGCAGCCGCGCTCCGGTGCTTCGCGTCGTCGTCGATCTGCCGCAGCACTCGGCGGGGCGTCGCGACTGGTGAGTTCGAAGGCGTCGGGCGGCTGCGTCCTGCGAGCAACAGCACGACGGCGCACGCGACTCCCGCCGCCAGCAGCAGGAGCAGCAGCAGTGGCGTCGACTTCATCCTGAGGCTCTTGGCGCACGACGACTCTTGAGGAATGAGAGTGCGGGGTGTCAGTAGGAGGAGGACGGGGACAGGCACGAGGGACTGACTACACGGGGTTCTATTGGTCCTCGATCGGTCTCCCGCCTCTCGCGCCGGTCGCCAGGCGCTCGCTGCCGCCGCCGCGTCACTCGCGGAACG
Source organism: Globisporangium cystogenes (assembly GCA_023334215.1). Taxonomy (NCBI): domain Eukaryota; phylum Oomycota; class Peronosporomycetes; order Pythiales; family Pythiaceae; genus Globisporangium; species Globisporangium cystogenes. Next base: position 3,579 of record JAASGM010000182.1, on the reverse strand, counting down.
AAAAGTCCCGGTCCATGGCGGTCGCGTGCGGCGTCGCGATGACGCCCATGTGGTAGTCGCCGCACGACACCCTGCCAGTCAGTCAATCAGTTCGTCAATCAGTCAGCCCGTCAGCTCGTCAGCTCGTCACTCAGTCAGGACGAGAGTTCCGCCGGAACGACAGAGACGTACGAGGCCACGCGGATGCTCGCGAGCGAGTGGATCTGCAGCGGCTGCAGCTGGCTCTTGCGGTCGCCGTGGCCGAGGCAGTTGGAGCTGCCCTTGCCGAACGTGAACACCTTCCCGTCCGCCGAGAGCGCCACCGTGTACTGCCGGCCGCACGCAACGTGCGTGATCGTCTCGCCGCCCAGCGCCGTCATCTCGTGCGGCTCGAGCCAGAGCTTCGAGCCCCACATGTACAGCCGCCCGTCCTCCGTCACCGCTGCCGCGTGGTCGTAGCCCGCCGCGAATTGCGTCACGCGCGCGCCGCCGAAGCCCTCGACGAGCGTCGGGATCGCCTCCATGTTGTAGTGGTCCATCGCCAGTCCGCCGCCGACGCCCAGCTGGTTGTCTGTGCACCACACCAGCAACACACACGTGCGGTTAGCGCGCTCGCTCTCCAGCACAAACGCCCCTCCCGCGCCGCCGCACGCACGGCTGTTGCCGCCCCAGCCGTAGAGCTCGCCGTTGTCTGTGAGCGCGAACGTGAAGTCGCGGCCGGCGGCGATCGCCGCCACGTTCTCCTCGGCGAAGAACTCGATCGGCTCCGGCACCTCGAACGTGTCGGTCTCGCCGTTGCCCAGGCGCCCGTACTCGCCGTTGCCCCAGGCCCAGATCTCGCCGTCCGACGAGAGCGCCACGGTGTGGAACTCGCCGCACTCGACCGCGGCGATCGGCACGCCCTGGTCCACGAGCGACCGCAGCAGGCGCGGCGTCGGCTCGTCCTTGCCGCCGGCGTGGCCGAGCCCACCCGAGCCCTTCATGGTCGAGCCGCCCCAGCCCCACGAGTACATCTTGCCGTCCTTGTCCACCGCCGCCGTGTAGTAGTCGCCGCACGAGATGTCGACGATCTCGATGCCCGCGAACGCGTCCATGAGCCGCGGCAGCGGCTCGTAGTCCCCCGCGCCGGGCCCGAGCCCGAGCTTGTTGTACTCGTTCGAGCCCCACACGTACACGCGGCCGGCGTCGTCAACTGCCACCCATTCCGACACGTCAGTCCGCACGCTGCATGCTTCGTATCAGAAAAAAAAAAACATAGCGAGAAAAACGCACTCGCAGCGCTGTGCGTGGCGCCGAACTCGAGCTTCACGACCGCGCGGCCCTCGAGCGCGTCCACGAGCCGCGGCGAGAGCTCCTCGTACGCGTTGCGCATGCCGCTCTTCACGAACGCGCCGTGGCCGAGCTGCCCGAGCGAGCCGGAGCCCCACGTGTACACACTCGACTGCGTGGACAGCAGGCGGGCGGCCGCCAGGCGCCGCGCTGGCGCCGCCGCCGCCGTGCGGATCGCGCGCATGAGCAGCACCATCGATTTGATCGATTCTTTGTGGCTGGCGGCACTGCAAAAAAACACTATAGTGATGAAATCGAGGTGCGTTTGCCGCGTGGACCACACAGTCTCCTCAATACCGGTATCACAAGATGGCAGGCAACGTCGAAGGTCAGGACGAGCGCGGCGACGCCGTGCTCTGGAGTTCGCAGCGGCAGCAAGTGATGATGCGCTGGGAGCGCGCGTACATGGAGACGTGCGTCGACGCGCTGCGCATCGGCAGACGCGACCGCGTGCTCGAAATTGGCTTCGGGCTCGGCTACTCGGCAACGCGCGTGCAGCGTTTCCAGCCGACGCGCCACACGATCGTCGAGTGCGACGCCGCCGGGCTGCGCGCTGCCGACGCGTTCGCTTCTGCGCACACTCCGCGTGTCGACGTACTTCGCGGCACGTGGCAGGCGCGGCTGCCGGAGCTCGCCGGCCGCCAGTTCGACTGCGTGTTCTTCGACGACTACCCGCTGCCGGAGCTCGAGGCTGCTGGCGTCACGCGCAACGGCGCTCGCTCGCTGCGCACGCGGTGCGTCAACGCAGCGCCGATGTAACTGCAGCTGCGCCAGCGACGCTCACGCGTGCGACGCGAGAGCAGGTCGCGCTGGCACGAGTTCCTGGACGTGGCGCTGCCGCTCGTGGCGGTCGGCGGCCGCATCTCCGGGTACCTGGCGCGAGACATCGACCTTGCGCGCAGGGGCTGCCGCAAGGAGACGGCGCAGATGCGTGTAGAGGCGCCGGCGAGCTGCGCGTACTTTTCGCGCGAGACGGCGCTCGTGCCGGTGATCACGGTCGAGGACGAGAGCGCGGGCAGCAACGCGGGTGCTGGAGGCGACTTCGCGTGCCGGCTGCTTCCAGCGCAGGTGGCACCCCGCAAGGCGCGCCGCGTCGCGAGCACCACGGACGAGTACGCAGCTGGTGCGAGCGGAGCGTCGTCGTGTGACCCGCAGGCGGCAGCGTCCCGCCGTCGACGCTTCCCCGACATCCGTGCGTGTCTCGATGAGCAGGAGCAGGCGCTCGACACTCTCGAGCGCTTGGCCGACGGCTCCGACCGAGCCGCCGATGCGGACAACACGACAACAGCTCGAGGTGCAGCCTGCAGCAGGTGCGTGCAAGGCGGAGCTGCAGCTAGCAAGAGAAGAGAAGTGTACGAGAGCGAGGACAAGACGTGCTCGTTTTTCTTTCAACAGCGAGTTCGTCGGTGGCACGTTCTATCTCCCTTTCGGGCGGCACGCGCTACCGGCGCCTCATCCTCGACATCGTCGACGCCGTCGAGAGAGAGTAACGAGCGAGCGGTAGAAGACCAAGAGCGCGCGCCGAGACTCGTTGTTTCGTTATGCATGCTTGCCTAGGCAGACTCGCGGCCACACGAGACACACAACCCGCGCTTCTGGGCTTGGTTGCGGCACCCTTGCACTACACAGGCTACACCGGCGTGTCCGCGACACTTGCCACCAACGTGAGCAGCAAGCCCACAATCGTGAACGCGGCACTTCATTGTGCCACCGTGCGCCTTGCACAGGTCGAAGCGCTGGGCATTGCGCTCGCAGCCTTTGACCTGGCACTTCCTGCGAACACGAGTAAGTGCGCGCTCTGCCTCTGGTGACTCGTTCGCTGGTGCGAGCGAGTCGAGCACCGACGCGGGGTGTTGGAGGTCGACGGTGTCGATCGGCTCCGCTTTCGGCAGCGGCGACAAGCCGATGTCCGTCAGGATTGCGGAGACAGCTGCTGCGTCAGCGTCGCTGATGACAGCGCTGCAGACTCGGCAGCACTGGGTGTCGAACGGAGTGGTCTCCTTGAGCCACTTCATCTTGAGCGCCTTCGATGACCTGCAGACAACAGACAGTAGTCAGTACACTTGCATCACAATATAACAGACAAGGTAGTTGTGCCCGTCTTCGCCGGGCAAGAATGTAGTAATTTACAGAAGTGATCATAAAAGAATCATATATTCATCTTCTTACCCAAAGTCACCAAAATGACTGACTTGCGAACGTAATATGCACTAACGGAGTACGCTAGGGTAGATGACGTTCCGGACGCAGACTTGATCATCCTCTTCGTGG